>PYAF01001681.1:1457200-1490839 GCA_007407185.1 Glycine tomentella | reverse complement strand
TATTTTGTATATTAAATTTAAATTAGTATCCACTTGTTAGTATATTAAAATTAATATTAATATGCTGTTCTATATAAAATATTTGATAGAATAATTATTAAATTTAAATTTGTTCATATTATTTTTATTATATAAATTATTTTTACAAAATTAATATCAATGTTAATATTATTATAATTCAAATTAATATTTTTTCTTAATTATTTATTCATCAAGATTTTTAATTTTTAATTAATTTAAATAATTAAATTTTTTAAGTATGAAAATATTTATAAGTTAACAAATTCAAGTCTTGAAATTAATATCCTTTTATAACTTGCCAGTTGCAATTTAAAAAAAATGAAAACTAAAGCCAAAGAAATAAAAATTAAGAAATGCAAAACTCCCCATGGGGTGTAAGCAATTAGAGGTAGAGGAATAAGCACAATATGAGGAGTAAGCAACTAAAACCGCACAATATGAGGAGTAAGCAACGTGTAAGCAATTTACATCTCAGCATTTTACTAAAACAGTATACATGATGCACACACGAAATTATGTATATGAATAGTTTTTTTCCTGCATGGCCTTGATTCAATCTCACTTTGTAATTAATAACACATGCTGATCCCTTTAATTCCCTTCTCTTTATTGCATAACACTTTTGTATCATTTTTCTGGACTAATTGCAATAATGAAAGTGATTACAACTCAGCAACCAATTTCTCCGCATCAGCTGCAGATTCTGAAAGGGTTCCCTGAGTCCACCTCTTCAGCATTTCCAACGAAGCCTTCGGCTGATCCATCGGAACCATGTGACCCGCATCATGGACCTGGTTTTTTTCCAAAAAAATATAAAAGTGAATCATCATTTACCAAGCCACAGGGAAATTTGTTAGGTAAATGGAGTATTTCTTGATAACATTGATTAACTGCTTAGGCAGCAAGGACAAGTTTGTATTTGATTTTGTATGGCGTGTGTGTGGGAGAGGCAGAGAGAGATACCTTAAGGAAACTTAAAGGTCCAAAATTCTTCAATAATCCAGCTTCAGAATCATCAACTGTGAAAGGAACTTCAGATGAGGTCACAAATTCTTGCTGGCCAGACCACTCCATGGCATGAACCCATTTTGAATTACCTAATCATTGAATTCATACCACCGGGAAAAAGGATATCAACACATTGCATTGAAAGGTCTAGAGTATGAAATATTAAAAGCATAAACACATACCAAGCCAGTTGCAGATGAGATCAAATTCCCCAGCATACACAAGCATACTGATTCCATCCTCAAGAAGGGCAGGAATACCAACTTCAAGATTCCTCATCCAATCCACCAGCATAGCCTGATAAACTGTAGAACTACAAGACACAAAATCAATATCTCCAACCCCTAGTGCATCCCGAACAGATTTTTGGTTCAAGTATTTCTCCAAGTTCGAAAAATCATAGCAAAGGCTCCCCTCACACTTCTTTCTGATGTCATAATACTGCAGCATAAATATACAATTGCTGGTTAAAATTTTGAATATGCCTGTGCTCCTTCTTTGCACATGCTCCATAAATGTCAAGACACGAATTTATTCTAGCTAAACTAACAAGCAGAATAAATGCCTAAAATTTCTCATTAAAAATATATTCCACTAAAAAAAAGGAAGAGTTACAGAGTTGGATAGGCAAATGGTCAATCATCCACATGCCTATTCAAATTAAGAGAAAATGTTTCACACACTTAATCATGTGCTGCCATCAGATAAACTGGTTACTTCAACCTCATATAACATGTTGATGTTTATTTTTTTCAGAAGAAAGTATTCTGGGAAGCAACATCAAAAGTAACAGGTATAAACAATTTGTTCAAGACAATCAAAATCCATCATCACTCTTCACTCGACAACAAACTTTTTAGATTGAGTGATTCATTAACATGATATCCAAATTTATAGGAACAAAAAGCCTGTATTTTGACCATGACTCATGCTCAAAGGGTTCTCACATAAGAGCTTCTGTCAGAGTTAATTTTACTGACAAGTCAGCAACATTTAGTACTAACATGTAAATCACAGAAGAGGAAGCAATTGTGTACCCACATTGATATCACCAGCATGTGACATGATGGAATTGAATATTGTATTACAAACAAAATATGATGCCGTGCATGCGATTTTTCCATCAGTGCCTGAAAGAATTAAACCAAATCTTAAGCAGAAAGGTGACAGAAACTAGCCAATCAGAAGGCCCCAACACAAGGGGGAGCACAGGTTTATTAAGAGAGCGAGGCAGTGATTCTTGGTTCTTAGATCTTGCATGAAAGATCAGGATCATAAAAATTACTTAAATGCCACATGATTGCTGAAAGTTAAAAAACCAGTGCTCCCACTATAATATTATTATATGCAAAATTCTATAAGTATTTCATATAATTTTCAAATATTTCAAATCACCGGTAAATTACCACATAGTTTTATTGCCATTTCGCAGGCTGGAACCATCACTTTGTTGATGCGATCATAGTCAGCCTTCTGAATTATGCCCATGTCCAGTGCATAATCTGTATAAGCTTTATACTGAATCCCAGGATCGGTAAGCCCATTACCAATGGCAAATCCCTGTTCAATCACTTCAAATTAACCAAGCAAGTCTTTTCACTTTTCAATGCATATGTAAAACTTAAGAAAGTAAAAATGGCTCACTGTGCAATGTAACAGACCTTTAGGTTTATATGAATTCCTTCTTTAGCTTTGTTTCCCCTATGGACACGAGCTGCAAAGGCTGGAATATAATGTCCAGCATATGATTCACCCGTAATAAAAAAGTCATTCTTTGCATACTCAGGATGTTCAGCAAAGAAGGCCTGTAGGGTAAAGAGAAAACTTGCTAAGCCAAGACATTACTGGTGAAGCTCAGCCAGGTGTTCTAATCAAAATCAACAGTAACTAAGCATTTCTTAGTTTTGGTTTTCTAAGAAAAGCAACTTAGAAAATAGATATAAGCCAGGTAACTAATTAAGAAAACACTGATGACTGAACTAATTCTCTATAACAAATATTTAGAGCAAACACAGCACAAGTACCTGTAGAAAGTCATAGAGGTCATTGCTCACACCTTCTTCATCATGACGAATGTCACGCTTATCAGTACTGTAACTAAAGCCAGTTCCAGTTGGTTGGTCAACATACAGAAGGTTAGACACCTGAAAGGTCAGCAAGCAATTTATCAAGTCCCCATACAAGATAATAAAAGAGTTGAAAGACAACGAATGAGACGAGGATTACATTGTCCCAGCCATATTCATTCCACACAAGGGACATGTTGTTAGCAATCTTGAAAGGGCCATTCTCATAAAACACAGCCAATTCACTGCTGCAACCGGGTCCCCCAGTCAACCAAATCACAACAGGATCCTTCTTGCTGTTCCTTGATTCAAAGAAAAAGTAGAACATCCTGTACCATTCAACCCCAAAGTCACAACTCACAAGTAATAAATAACAAAAACATATTAAGGATTTGCAGCATCTAGCAGATATAAAATCACTTTGATTTTAATCAGTTTACAATAGCTTACAGTTAGTTCCATTTTCTGTTATCATTTGTTATTTTTCAGTCAGTGGTTTTTATCTTTTCTGTTATACACACAGCTCACATCCCATGGATAAATCCTTTACTCATCAATCAAATCAAATTTCACTAACATCAAAGCACAGAAAACTATTGAATATTCAATCAGTTTCTTTTCCCATTCACATTCTTCTTCCCCCTCTTCATCCAAACAGGAAGAGCTCATTATTTTTCAGCTTATTTTAAGAAACTCAGAACTTACATGAAAACAGTTTAATCCTATTTCCTTTTCTATTATAGAAACAACTTATACATAAACACTTAATAAATAACTTGTTAAAATGTTGAAGCCTTTTTTGTTTTGTTTTCCTGAAACGAAACGTAAAATTGAAAAAGAGAAAGATCATGATAAACAAATCTACATTAAAAAATGAAATAATACTTGGCATCATGAGAATGAGAGATAGGATAATAGCCAGCCCGGTGAGCCAAGTCGTCGAGGGAAATGCCGGAGTCTGAAGGCACTAAGTTTGGGAACCTAAGCGGTTTCTCGACGATTTTGTTGACGTGAGAATTGGAGTGGCGAAGAACGATGTTGACATCTTCGAAAGGGAAAAGGTTAAGGTCTCTTATCAGCTTCTTCGCCGGAAAATCGAATCCGAGATCTTCAGAGAAAGAAGGCGGAGTAAGAAGAAGAAGAACGCTCAGCGTGAACATGTAGCGGTTACAATGCTCCATTTTCGTTCTCACACTTCCTCTCAACACAAACTGAAGGGAAATATGTAATAGAACGTGTGGTTTCGTTGCGATGCGTTGCGTGGCATCAAAGTTTTAGTGCGTGTTTGAGCAAATTTCATTTTGTATAAAATTTATTTTGTAAATTTGATTTTAAAGTGATATGATTTTTGTTAGATGTTTTTATTATAAAAATAATTTAAAAGTAAAATTTAATAAAAAGAATTATCTAATGTTGCTCAAATTTAGCATTAATTTTTGATATTTTTTTAAAAATAAAATTAAATATGTAAAAATTATCTAAAATTAATCTTAAACTTAAAAACAATTATCCAAGGTACATAGCATCCATATAGGCCTCCCTTAAAAACATTTTTTTTGTGAAATCTTTTTTATATAATATAATATAATAAATTCTTCAAACTAGCAAAACTAATGATGAATTGAATCAAGTCAAATATAACTCAATTTGACAATTAATTAATTAAATTTGATTATTAAAATCAATTTTTAAGTTTTTCAACAAGTTTTTCTTATAACTTTCAATGATTTGATCTATAATAGAGTGTATTAAAAATAATTTGTTAAAAAATGTATTGCAATGTGTTATTAAAACTCCTCTAAATCAATTTATTAACAAGTATTTTTTTTCTTATTTTTAATTTAAAATTGTACCTGCCTTTCCAAATGGTTGAAAGGTAAGTATAACCTCTTGTTTCGTGTACCCAACTTCAACTATTCATTGTAATACATACATTTTCTCTTATCAATAAGCAATCTTATTTTACTTGTATAACTTCAGTTTAACTCATCTAAAAAAAATCTTCAATTTAACTATAGTCTATCGTCTATGTTTAAGTTATGTCATTAGATAATAATACGAATTCATAACTTTTTCTTCAGTGATGTAGATGATTCGTCTGTTTGTCTCACTATTTTTCCTCATTTTATCTTTTATTATTATATCTAAATAAATAGCATTTTTTTTGGCTCTTTAGCAAGCTGCCCCCGGCAATGCAATATGCAACATTTATTTCGAGATAACGGAGTATTTATATAGATACCTAATTGCCCGTTAATAAATACGTACTTTAGTTATCTCAATGACAACCATGAACAGATTATTTTAACTTCACTCTAAGCAAACAGAGATTTGAAAAGAAAAAAAAAATCATGAATTGTGAGTATATATAAAGATTTTTATACTGATAATCCATTAAAAATCATTATAGATCTGACTTATAAATAATTATTATAAAATAATAATTTTATCATATATGATAATTTATAATTAGATTTTATTGTAAAAAAATTATACTATCAATACATTTTAATTAAATTTAAAATAAATTATCTTTTGATATTTTATCATATGCAAAAATAAAATTTCGTTACAATATCACTCTCCTTATATGCCCATTTTGATCAACCATAATTAGAATCACGTAAAAAATCCACAGGCCAATTTCTAATTTATATAGATTAGTAAAACACCCTGTATTTATCCATCGCCATTTGTTGTGTCTTTTAATGGAATTTTAGCATTTATAATGAACTTGATTTGAATTATCTTAATTTTATTAAATTAAATTTAAAGTGAATTGACTTGTGTTTAAAAATTTTAGTGACAAATAATAAAGCTTAATATAAACATTTCAATTTTACATGCAAGAGTTACTTTTACTAAAGTCAATTATATAAAGAACCTAATTCAGATAGAAATAAACTATTAGTACACTCGTGTGAGTGTGATGATTATGCCAAAGAAAGAAAAAAGAAAACTGTGACTTAAGACATAAGAGAACTAAGCGGTGACTTAAGACTTAAGAGAACTCGACAACATCTCAAGCAACCCAGTATCTACTTATCTCAAGCTTCTACAAGACACATCTCAATTCTCACGCCAAAGTTAATTATGAAGTTTTCAATTATGAATGTCTAAATAGCATTGATCAAAGCATCTATTTAGGACATGCATATGAACTTGTATGTTTGCTGACGGATCAGCAGATACAAATAAACTACATACATGTATATAAAACAATGAAATTTTCTATTAGATAAATGGTGGAAAATAATAACCATTAACCCTGAAGATTACTTCTACATATAAGAGGCTTTCATGCTAGGAGGTTAATGTGGAGAGCATCAACTGTCTCCCTCTACCATCATGATCAGTGTGTGGACACCAACAAAGGCTTTACAAAGTTCTTGTTTCAGTTTCCATTTAACTAAAACTTTCAACAATTTAGTCAAAGAAGCCTTCATCTTCAAGCCAAATATCGACTAAGAAATCTACCATCTCCTGCATAAGTCAACCAATCCATCAAATTTGTTTCAGTACATGAGGAAATATGCAGGAAGTTTTTTAGCTGTTAATGAATTATTATAAGACTTAAATATGTTTAAGGTTCTTGATAAATGATCGAATTTTGTTTTGGGTCTCTAATAAATTTTTTCGTTTTTTGAGTCTTCGATATATTAAAACTTTTGTTTTGACACTATCACAACCGTTGATAATGTTGGAAAAATCAGTTTATAATGTGAAGCATCATCACTTAACTGATGGCAGAGACTCACCATAAAAGTTTCAATATATTGAGGATTCAACAACAAAAGAATTTATTAGACCCAGAACAAAACTTGGTCATTTATCATGGACCTTGAGCATATTTAAGTCTAACTATAAAATGTTGTTATGTTGGAGTTCTCTGAAAGACAACAACATTAAAGATTCCTTCAAAATGTAGTAGTAGGTAAAGCTACAAAACAAATGCACAAGTATTGAAGTAATAATTGTTGAAGCGGGTGTAAATTGGTTAACAGAAAGTGAGAAATTGAAGTATTGAATCACTCCAGAACAACCAAAACACTGATGCGGCAAGAAAATGGTTAACTGAATTGTTCACACTAGTTCACTTCAAGATTTATGTTATAAATAGATTTTTACATTATGAGATCCATATGAACACACACATTTTCATGCATTAGATAGATTCTTTAAGGTAAGCATTTCAGAATCTTACAGGTAAGGGTATTGGCTCTGCAAAAGGTTCGTTAGTTGACAGCAGCTCTTCATATGATGTTGACCAGCTGAAATAAAAATGTTCAAAATTGTTAAGTTTCCTTAAGAAACTATGTCAAACGAATGCACAGAACTGTTGAAAGCATATATTACAGGAATTTATAAACCAATTGGTAATAAATCACAGATTTAGCCGTGAAAAATATCCCTAAAACTACAATCTCTTCTGAAAGGTAATAAAAAAAAAAAATACCAACAAAGATAAGCCATCATTTTATTTATTCTCCTAATTAAGTGAAAAGACAGGCATAAGAAGCTCAAATCTAATATTCAGATAAAGCTATTAGTAATGCATATAGCACATATACTATGTAATCTACAACTAATGTGGCAACTGAAAACATGCATGCATAAATTAATACTCAGTTTTCACCTTGGTTGTACCAAGAATTTGGCTCTTTTGCCAAGTTGCATCAAACTTAATCATACCAGTGGATCATATCAGATTGCTCAAAATGGACAAATAAAAATTGTAACATGAGAATCCACATGAAATCCAAACTTACTTAACTTAAAGCCGACACTTTTCTTATTTGTTTACCTTGGAAATTTTCATTTCTTTTTTTTTGTTTGTTTACAAATATATATATTTTTATATAACTTCTCTTCAAAGGACGAGCCCTGGTACAACGGTAAAGTTGTGTCTTGGTGACTTGTTGGTCATGAGTTCGAATCCGAAAACAGCCTCTTTGCATAAACAAAGGATAAGACTGCGACAATATTCCTCCCCCTTATCTTACATTCTAACAATAGGTGATACTGATATCAGTCAAATTCAATTGATTTTGAAGTTTACAACCACTTTAGTAATTTAATAATTATTACATATGTGGAATAGATATTTAAAATTTATGTGCCAGTCATAGTTACCGTCAACTTATGAATTAAAGTAAATAAAAATGAATAAACATGTGTGTGACTTATTAAAAGGATCATGCTTATAGACCAGAAAAAGGGATCACGATTAAATGAGTTTTTTTGATGCCAGAAACAGCACAGGCGATTTTAATTCATTGGCCAGGATTGTTTATCATTTGATGAATAGGATTCAGCATAAAACTGGTATAAAAGATAACAGGCATGAGAACAATGATTTCCCATGTCTTAAGGATTGGAGAAATTTCAGTTCTGCCCATAAGACTGTAACTATCTATAAGAAACTAGAAAAATATGCATGAAAAAAAAAAAACCCTTATAAACCATTATCTTATCTCATTTTTATATTTTTCCTCATAAAAAATAAGATAGAACAGCTTCTAAACCTTTCATCATGACTATAATAACAATGACTGATCCTACTGTGAATGACAAAAAGGTGTTGGTTTTAGTTATACCTAATAATTGGATCCTTAGCTGTTCTTGGTGGATGTTGAGACTTATCACCAACCCATTTTGTTCTATCCTCATGCCAAGCAATTGCAGCTGCAAACATATTCATCCGTACAAGGTTTTAAATAACAGCAGCAAAATTAAAATGTGAACAGAATAGAAAAAAAGTATCATAAAGCTAAGAATAATTAAATAATGAAAATGAAACAGAAAAATTATGATAAAGCTAGTACTGTTTCATTCTTTGTTTCTTTAATTCTTTGTCAGCAAGTTAGATATTTGAAGCATATTCTCTCGGATTACATAATTGGAGTCCTCAAATATATAGATCCAAAAGGTATTTACATTTGCTGAAAGTTTAAATAGGATGTCATTACGTGTCAGAAGTACCCAACAGTACATTTTTCTTGAATTGATTTAGGAAGCGTTTGGAAAAGCTTATACAGCGCTCATTTTAGCTTACAAAAGTGACTGGTGATCTTTTCATAAGTTCGTTTTAGCTTACTTCAACAAGTTTCATTGTGAAACTTATCAAAATAATTTCTTTTGAACTTATTTCATTAACTTTCAAAATCAAGCTAATGACTCAGCTCTTATTGAATAAATGCCCAATTATGTTAATTAACCAAACAGGAAAAACACACTGTTAGTGTCCCAAAGAGCATTTTCATAAGCTACTTCATTATCAGTTAGCACAATTAGGTATATTCTGAAGCTTTTTTTTATTGATTATTTTCCATAACTGTTAACCATTAGCATTCCCATGACAAAACTTTGCTCTTTCACCATAGCTGCCGTTCCCTCATATCCATAATTATAAATAGCTACTCAACTGTAAATAATAAGTATAAGTATTATTTTTGCCAATGCACAGGTATTAATTGTATAGTGTGGCTCTCACATCAACTGTTTCTTCTTTCTTCGTTGTTGTTGTTTTTTTCATACTACCCTATATAGCTTTTGATCCAAGATATCTGGTTTTCAGATGTTATGATTTGTTTTATTCTTCCTTACCAAAGTCATTGATCAGTATGATAAAACAAGGGATCGCATTTTTTTTTCAGATGCAAAACACAAAAATGTCTAATTTGGGTTAACCTTCATCTGAATCCATATATTAGCCATTTTCTATTTTCACTTCCCAGGAGCAATTTCCTCCTAAATTCCTCAGGTCAATATTTCAGCAGATAAAAAAATTATTATACACCATCTTTGTACTAGCATGGATACTCCCCCGTTCCTTTTTATCTGTTTTTAAGGTTATTATGTAGAAACCAAAAAATGCAATAAATTTTCTTGATTTTAATAAAATAGTTGTGAGGTTTCCCATTTATACCCCTTTCTCTTTCCACTCCACAATAAATGCATGAATAAATTAATTAAAGATTATGAGACAAGTGAGAGTATAATTGATAAAATAATAATTAATGTGATCTTAAACTTTGCAAGACAGATAAATAGGAACAAAAATTCTCCAAAAATCTGACAATTAAAAAGAAACAGATGTAGTAGTTTATTGCTTTTCAAGTTGTAGAGAAAAATAGATAAACAAATACTACTAAAGGAAAATGACTGGTTAAGTAGTAGATTATGAAAATTACAATGACAAGCTCACCATGATTAACAAAAGTAGAAGTTTGCTTCACATTTTGCTTTCCATTGGAATTAGAACTTCTATGGGCCTTTTCTCTGGATCTCTTCACTTCATCTGCAGGTTTAGAATGCTTCAAAGTTTGTTTCCCATTTGAATGGGAACTTTCAGCACAGAACTCCATCATATCCAAATTAAATGACCATTACCCGCAATAATTATACAATAAATATTAATGCCTGTTTCCTTCTAAAGACTAGAAGTACCTCCAAGCTTCCTTACGATTATTGCCACTTGAATGTCACAGGATTCGAAAAGAACTGACGCTCATCAATCATTGTTGCTGCATAATGAGGAAACAGCTTCAAAAGGAAAAATATTGGCAAAGTGTAATTTGTGTTTGTTGTGCAACACTAATTAATAGAACTGGCAAAAGGAAAAATTCAACAAGGTAAGTACAAATGGAAAAAAAGGGGGGATGAAATGTAAATTTCATGAGTTACACACAAATCACAACAACATTCATAAATGACTAGATGACAGAATGTGTGGTCTCACAAGTTCAAACTCCGGGCTATAACAGATGCATGCTTCTGATATTCATTTTAGGTTATTTTAGGTACAGGAACACAAATTCCTACAGTAAGAGCAACCTGAATTATAGTAAACGAAGCTATTCCCCCACTCCCTTGATGCACGCTAGTGAGTCTGGCTATAGAGAAATCCTCATTGTCAAGGCATAGAATTTCACCTAGATCTATTAAATGGAGAGACCCTCATTATAAAAAACCCTACCATCATGTATCACTCCAATATAATATCATCAAATGAAAATTTTATCCATTAATTCAATCCACTTCCCTTCCAGATCTGAGATAAATACATCAGGTGAAGGCTTATAAAAAAAATAGTAAAAAATACAGCAGGTACACATATGTTACTTCTAGATCTCAAATCTACCACACATGAAACACCCAGCATTGCTTTTAAATAAACAAAAAAGAAACAGAATTTCAGACCAATGAAGGACAGTGGATTTTGGATAATATGCTCCCAGCAAATCAATTTTCACATCATCAAAACATACAGCTCAAGACTTGTGTCAGTTTCAAATGCACAATTAATATAAGCAGCTTCATCTACAAAGCAATAAAAACTAGCAAGCATGCATGCAAAGAGCATAAAAAAAAAATCCAAAGCAAACAACAAAAAGATTGAGGGATTCATAATAGTTCCAAATAAGAGACAAAAGCCATCAACATTTGGCCATCATCAACGAGCAATGCATTCAGCAAAAGAAAAAACAAAACCGAGATCTGAATCAGAAAACCAGCAAATGAAACAAACATGAAACAAAACGAAACAAATAAAAACTCTAATTTTTTCTGTAATGTGTTGATAAAAGAAGAACTGGGCCATACCCTTATGGTGTTTTGAGTCACGGTAGGTGGTGGGTGGTGGGTGGTGGCTGAGCAAAGAGATTAATTGCAAGTGAAACAGAAGCAGAGAATTTCAAGGTACCATTTTGAAACGTGGGTCTGAGTCATTGCAAGCATTCACAAAAACATGTCATTTTCTCAGCTCTCATACGTTTTCATTTTCTGCTTGTGGACGTGTATGCGTCTGTGGCGGCTTGCCACCAGTTTTATTTTTCTTTTTTTACATTATTTATAACAAGTACTCACAATATTTTTTCAATACTAATTTCATGATAAATTCTCACCATGCTTTCTAAGTTTTTTTTTTACTTAATTATACTTAACGTTATTTTGTAAATTTGGTTCTTATTTTTTTGTGAAATTAATTTCTTACAATTTAAATTATATAATTTTGGTATAGTATTTATTAACTTTATAGTATTTACTATTTAACAGAAATACAGATATTAAATTAATAACTAAACTAAAATGAGAAAATTCGGAAAATTATAATTATATGAGGGGAAAAAAAGGTAAAAGTGAGCCTTTTTTCGTTATATTATTCATTTTATTGCATGCTTTTATCTTTTTTTTATTTATTTCTCTCCTAAATTACAAAAGTTATTATAAATAATTAGAACTATCCCTTTTCATTTGCTTTTGCTTTCATTTGCTAGAGTTTGGATAAACGTTGCTGTTGTACAACAATTGTACACGTGTAATATCAATGTGACTACAATACCCACCACCAACCAGTCACAACAGCAATGTGGACAAGAATAAAAATGATATTTGAGGGGCTTTTAGTCATTTGAGGTCATAATGAGGCAACTATTTCACAGCTTGTAAGAGCCACACACGTTTCCTGTCTTTACGTTTTTAGAAGTAAAAACAAATATATTGAAAATGATAATTTGTATTAATTTAATACTTCAGAATTTGTGTGTTAAATATAATTTCTGAACTTAACAGTTTTATGATAAAATATTTTAATATATTCTTTGAATTTAATAATTTAGCTATAATTTAGTCACTAAGTTTAGTAATTTCATAACAACCTAGTTTTTAAAATTATATAATAAAGTATATTTTATTTGAAAATTAATAAATTTAGAAAACAATCAATCATCAACTATATTTTTTTATTTTCTATTTTAATATTTAATCTATTCTATTAGTCCAATTCATAATTGATTATTACCTATAATTAATAATTGATTATAACTTAATGAAACTAACTATTAACAAAAAAAAAATGTCCATAATTCGTATGTTATATATGATTTTTATTAAATGACATTATACAATCAAATAAATATTATTTTTATTATGTAAACATATTTTATTTTATTTTTAATTCTATTAGGATATTATTTAACTATATTTAAAAAAATTGTAGATTCTCATTCAATTTGTCAATGAAATCATAAAATCTTAAATGTATTTTGATTTTATACAACAAAATAATCAATCATTTTCAAATTTTGTAGAATGTTATTTATAATTATGATCGTTTTTTTTTTATCAAAAATATGAATTTGTAACATCCATTATTATCGACTTCTCAGTGGCTCACATACTACAACAATTCATATGATGATACTTCACTTAACTTCTTGTTAGTTAGAATCCTCTATAAGTAATCCTTTCCGAGGTCTCGACAATTTGTTTATCCTGTTTTCATGATCAATGACTATTCTTACAAATCAACACGAGACTTTTGAGTATTGTTCTTACCAAAATCTGAAAATTCCACGTGTGGGTTTGATGTGGCCTTGGTGGACTCCAAATTCTGTAGCGCCGGAGTAGGGGTAGGCTTTGCTTGGAGGAGGGACCTGCAAAACAAAGGAAAAACACTCCGACGCTCAAGTAAGTACATTAAATTTGTAAGGGTGACCAAGTGAGAACTCGACCTAAGATGTAGAGAATAAGAGACTTGAATAATGCATTCAAGTATAAGAGATAAGAGAATATGTAGAGTGAATCCGGAGTGGATTGGAAGTGAGAATGAAGTGAGTAGAAAGAATCTAGAGAGTTGTATTTATAGCGTGGAGTGGGCCTTGGGCTATTGCTTATAGATAATCTGTTGATAAAATAATAATGACAGATAATAGTAGACAATTATCTTAACTTAAATAAGAGATAATGTGTACCTTATTGATATATTGTTACTTGTAGATAAGTAACAATTAGTAGATAACTTGTTGAGATATTATAAGATAAGGTGGTTACACCTATTTGAATATCTTTGCATATAGATAAGCAGTTAATGAGGAGAGAGGATATTGCGGATGTCCGTGCTCCTGTTGAGGGTCGACGTCCGTGCTTCTATAGCGGTGTTGACAAAGAACCCGAACACCATGTCCGGGTTGACACTTGGAGGCTGGATAAGCACCTATTAATGAGGCAATGATGACATGGAGAGTGACCATGTGTACATTGACATTTATGAGGTAGCCACGTGTCATTTTACTATTTTGGACTGTACAAGTATGTTATGTCTTTACTCGCACTTTTTTAAGAAACTTTTCATATGATCACTCATCTCATAATTACTCTATGTTAAGCATGCTTAGCTATGGAGTTTTTAAGTGATGAATTATCAAAAAGTAGATACATCTTGTTAATATAAGTAGTACCAATTAATTCTTTTAAGTCATCTTTCACTGTATAATCTCATACATACACAGTCTCTAGATCCCTCTCATTCTAGTGTGACTCATCCAAGATATTACATGTTCACTAGCTTTTTCTTCATTCGTCATTAAATTGCATCGTACTAACAGAGAGATTTACTTTAATACCATTTATTAGTCAACATTTAAGACTATATTTCTTATGAAGACATCTAAATCTAATATGATCATCTTTATAATTTATTTTTCACATTAAAATCATGTCTCATATTACCCTTTTCATATGTTTTGATTCTCATATTATTCTCCTAATTTCTAACGTAAGATACACTTAAATCCTAAGATAAAATATGTACATTCCATCATAATTAGTTTATTTTCCCATAATACAAAACATAAAATCTTCATAATATTCCTAACTCATTCAATTAAATATAAATGAAAAGAATAAAAGAATACACCTAGAATTGAAGGTGAAAATAACTTAAAAAAGACAAGGAAACACTCACAATTAAATGAAAACTCATTTTAAAATTATCCAATATTATATTATGTTTTTTCAACTGATTCTACAACCCATTCTTTTAAAGTTTTAACCCATATTTTTTTTTGGGTGCAATTCACTAATTTTTTGGGTGTTGTTATTATCCGCTCTATAATCTATACAATATTATATTATTACTTTAAATAATTTAAACAAATATTTTATTCTATTATTTTTTATATTTATAATTATTCTTTAATATTTTTTATAATAAATCATTGTAAATAATTTAAAACGGAAATAATCATAATGAAATCAAATATGAATTTAAATATTTAATGTTATTTTATTTTAATAAAATAATTTAAATTATTGATTAATATCGGTCCAATTTATTTCAAATATTATTAATTGTTAATGAGAAAGTTCAATCACAGGATATAAAATTGTCTTTAACCTAAATCAATATTAATTAAAGGCCAATAAATAATGTCAATCAACACTTAATTTGAACTTAATAAAGATTTACGTGAAATTGGTAAAGGTTCAAATTTTGGCGAAAAAATAATTATAGTCATTTTAATGGTTGATATAGAATTTTTACATAATTTTAAGTATAAAAAAAATATGCAAGATATCATCAAAGTAAAAGTAAAAGGTAGATTTTACTTAAGAAGCACCCCAATAATAACCTTTTCCTAGAGCGTGTGTATATATATTTAAAATTTTATTGACATATATACTAACATATAATTATTAAAAATTAAACTAAATTATTAATAATATATTAAAATTCAAAACAATATATAATATTACTCCTATAAATTACAAAAAATGAATTTAATATATGTGTAAGACACATAACACTAAACTAGTTATATTATACAAGGTAAAACTTAAAAAGAAAAAACCAACATTAATTATTTTTTCTAAGAACAAGTTTATAAATTTACTTTTATGTTGACCCTAAACTTATCAATAACTAAAAAATAAAAAAGAGTTCCGTTGCCGGGACTTGAACCCGGGTCTCTCGGGTGAGAGCCGAGTATCCTAACCAACTAGACTACAACGGAATGCTTGTACCATCAATGTTACATATTTAATTATAGTTTGTTTTAATAATAAAGTTATACGTCAAACTAGTCGGGTGGAGAGTGCAACCGATAACAACGTTCTTTAACGAGATGTTGTACATAGGATCAGAAATTAGAAAATTTAAATAATGCAAAAAGATTTTTTAAAATGGAAAAGGAAAGAAATTTTTAGTGAAGGAACACTAGGGTGTTCATAAATCATAATTTGAATATTTACATGATTATAACTATACCTAATAAATAATTAAATTATAAGTAAATATTATAATTATAATCATAACTAATTTTTAAATATAGGTATAATTTGATATAATTGATTATTATTTTTAAAATATGAGTAGATAAATAATTATAAATAAAATAATTATATAACCAATTATATCCAAAACCAATTAAATAACTAATTATGAATAAATAAAAATATATTTATCTTTTTCTGATAAAAAAATTCATGAATAAATATAAGTTATTTCTAGTTATAATTTTATACTATAACTATTTTTAAATTTTAAAATACTCATAACTATAAATTTGATTATAGTTTTAATTATAGTTATAGTTATTCTTTTAAAACTAATTTATTTTAGCATTCTTAGGAACACCCGTGCAATGCAAGGCCTAGACACGTAAGAGTTGGGCTGTGTCTGCTATGTATCTAACGACACAAGCCCCAATCTATTACACCATTTAAGAAGAGTGCAAAATTAAAAAAAAAAAAAAATGCATGTCTTATAGTACTGCTAGTAATCTCCTCAATAATCCACTACAAAAAAATGAAACAAATTTAACCGTATAGAAATGATTATTTGGTTAAAGAATCTTCTAGACGTAATGCTTTGGTGAATTAGAAAATATAATTATAATAGATATGCGTGAATAAAAAATTATTAGTTTATATTTGATCGCTCATAAGTTGCAAGGAAACGAGAAAAGACAAGGGACTATTTTAGCAAAAACTATGTTGGCATTATTGGTATGTGGATTGGAGGTCCATCTTTTACCATCCTCCGTAAAATTTTGAACACCATCTTAAAATTGTGTTTCTCATCAACTCCATTAGTTACCAAAATTCTTTTCTAACATGCAGAAAATGTTATAGCTCTTTAACATGATTTGCTCTGTTTTCAACCTGGAAATATCTTTTATTACAGCTAGCGCACCTTATTATACAATCATATTCTGCAACATAAAATACTATATCTTCACACTACGTACAGTACAACATATGAAAGTCTTCTTAGGATAAAACTTTCAAATCTAAGGAAAACCAAAAGAGGAAATGCAAACTTTTAAAAGACTTGCGTACCAAAATATTTTGGTACATACATGATACATCACCTAGAACGAAAAATATTTATTTAGATTTTTTGCTTAAGTGCATAGAAGAAGTAGTAGCTAGCTAATAAGAAGCATAATTCTTTGTAGGTGTTGTTTGTGGTTGAGGCACCATTGCAGCAGAAACCATAGTGTTTATTCCACAAATGCCATGCCCTCTGCAGAGCTTGTAATAGCCATGTTCTCCCCATTTCTCCCCCCACGAATTCTTGATGATCCAGTATGGTTTGTTGCCAAGCCTAAGAATTGAGAAGCCTTTTGCACCATATCCCACAAGTAACACACCATGGTTCAGCCTTTTCTTGCTACATATGAGAGGGCATGAGACACCACCAATGTATGTTTGCATGAAAATTGCATTCACGCCCACTGCACATTAAAGTTCATGAATAATGTTGATTTAAACAAAAATAAAAAAATACATCGGGACATTCATTATTAATTAGGGAAAGGGGGGACTTACTAGCAAGTGGACCATTTTTGACTAAATATGCGGCAATTTGGTTCTCATCAACAGGGATATTGGTGAAATTTGTGATCTTAACTGCTATTTTCTCTGGATCAAACTTGCATTCTCCTCTCTCCCCAGTGTAGGGATATGAAGACTCCTCCTCCAACCCACCAGACTCGAGCAAATAATTGTAGGCATTTGTCATGAGACCTCCATTACACCCATTGTCACATGAAGTCTTTTCTGTTATGTCACACTTTGAAAAAGAAATAGAACAAGAAGAAATCAGGGACAAAATTATTAACAAGAACAGAAATAGCAAAATTGTTTTTTGCAAAGAAAAATCTTTGTTCAGAAATGAATCGGGATGCATAGAGTTTGTGAAATTTATTTATTATTTTTTTCTATGCATTTAACAGCAACATACCTTGTTGTCACAGTCAAGGAGCTGTTGTTCACTGAGACTGACGAGCTTTCCGGTTGCAAGAAAATTGGCTCCTTCTATAGATCCTGTGGTGCTGAAAGCCCAGCATGATCCACATCTACCCTGTATCCAAATTATTATGCACAAAACATCCGAATCATTTTTTTAAATATGAAATATTCATAAGACAGATAAATATATTTAATCTTCTTGTCATTAAATAGCTAAGGAAAATAGTTAAATTATTTTTTTTTCATTTCTTTTTATGACTCTTCCAATTTTTTTCATCTACCATCCTTTTGGATTCTTTTCACTCTGTTCCTTCTACCTATGTCGCACTCTTTTGTTTATTAGGAACGAGACAAGTATTACCGAGAACATTTTTTTTCTTTTAGAAGAAAAATTGATATTGCCTTAACTGACGCTAATAAGTATAAATGCTTTAGAGACCGATTGATCAGAAGGACAAAATTTAAGGTGTAGTTCTTTAAGTGCTTTTACTTGTATTTTAGTCAAAACTCAAAAGATTCACACACATGATAAAAGTTGGTGTTACGTCAGAAATTTCAATTTTGATAAAAGAAAAATAAAATATATAAACATCTGAACTTGATTAAATAAAAACTTAAATAAACAAGAAATTATAAAGTGGGATTAAAAATTAAAAACGAAATTACTTAAAAGAGAAAATAGTCTATGCAACTCTTATCACAAGTAGACATGTATGACATTAAGGATTTTTAAGATAACTACCTATGTATAATAAGTTCACGATCTCTTACCATAACTAAGTTCATACCTGACTCAACATATTTTTGGGTAACTTATGGTATCTTACAAAAATTAGGGACCTTAGAAAAATAAAAGTGATTTTTCTTCTGACAGGATTTCGACTTCTTCGATGAAAAAATACACCTTAATTATCAAACCAAATATTAAATAACTTTCTTTTGGGAGCCTAATGCAAATAATTTGGACTGCCTTATTCTTGGACCAGCCTGAATAGTAATACCTTAAAAATCATAACATGAATTTAATGGGTTAATAGTATAATTAAAAATCCTAGCAACATGAATTTTCATAGAAATAAAACTATAGTCTTAACTCGTATGCACCTGTGTCTTAACTTCGGTGACAGCTCCTTTCTCTCTCCAATCAAAATTCTCCGGCAGCCCGTCCACATCCAACGGCGGCGCAACACCGCCGGCGGCATTATTCGACGACGGGAAGCCGCCATTGACGCCAGTGTAGAGCTTCTCAAACTCGTCCTCGGTGAGATCGGAGAACTGCGTGACGCCGTGAACGGCGGTGGGGTCCAGCGCCTGGTGCTCCGCCGCTCTGACCATGTTCTGGGCGAAAATCCCCAAACGCCGGAAATACTCCTCCCTTGTGGAGTAGCTCCTCCCGAAATTCTCCATGAAAACCTTGAACTTCTTCTCCGTGCGCAGAAGCTCGTTGTCGCCGAGTTTCAACTTTCTCGCGATTTCGTGAACCGTGGTGCTTCCGTGAGCAGAGGATAGGGTTAGAGCGCAGAGGAAGAGTGAAACACGTGCCAAGCACGTGAGGGCATGGCTTCGCTTTGCCTCCATCTCTGTGCTTGCTTGCTAGCTAGCTACCTCGGTCTGCTACTGCTTTCACAGTTTCACTCTTCTTCTTCCTCGCTTTTAATACTGTTTTCTTTCGTGTATGTTACAATCTGCAATGACCATTCTACCCTTCCAGAGGTGCGGTAGGCTACTACAAATGGCGTGTAGCAGCGGGGTTTGACTGTAAATTCCACGTGCATGGTAAGGTGGCAGCATGTAATAGTGAAGCTCAACATGCAACGTGACACGTGGGTTGGGTACGGATGAAAGACTATATAATGTTAATTTCTTTTTTAAAGTTAAAATATGGAAATAAACATAAGGTAGTTAGTTGTTGGGAATTTTAATTATTTATTATATTTATATTAAAAATATGTAAAATTAAGTAATATGAGACTTTAACCTTTTGCTATACGCATATATTAATATTTTTATAACAATTATAGTGAGGACTTTTAACTCAATAAAAATACTGCAAATATCTCTACAGATTTTAATTTTTTGAGGCGGTCACAAAACTAATCCTCACATATATTCAATTGATGTTAGGGGATGAAGATTTAAAAATTAAATTAAAATTAACTTCGAAGAGTGTGCTTCAAGCTGATGACCCCATTGTAACTTCTTTCTTTCTTCTTTTACATCAACCAAGTGTCCCCGATGGTATTCTTATTCAATAGAATAATGTTTCATGAATATCAATTGCGGTATATGAAACATCTAGCAAGGAAAAAAAAAGAAAAAATATAAATATAGTTTATGATAGGAAGAAAAAAAATAAAAAAATAAAATGTGAGATATTAATAAAATATTTAAAATAAATGAATGTTTATATATTATTTTATCCAATAAATATGTACGTCTTACAAACAAAATAGTTGGAATATTTTTGAAAGAACAATAATATAAATACCTGTTTCTTTTAAACACCTCCGATTTTCATCAACACTTTTTTATTTTTTTATCAGATCATAAATCATAATATATATATATATATATATTTATTTAGGTGTCTTATAATATAATGATTCTTCATAAAACATTTTTCTTTAAAAACTTGAATTATTTTAATGCAGAGTCTGAAAAGTTATGTTATCATATACGAGTTCAATATACATGTCTGAATACAGAATTTGACAATGACAATTAAGTTTAGTGAACATATGCTGGCTCTGTAAAATGTTTGGAGTGAGTGAAAAGTTCTAATCTTTTTCAAATCTAGAGATCAATCTAGTTGATGAGTGAAAAGTTCTAATCTTTTTCAAATGTAGGGATCAATCTAGTTGATGGTGAAAGGATAAGAATGCTATTGGATGGAAAGGCATGGGTATTTTTTTTTTTTTCTTTCTAAAATAGTCTAAGTTTATTGAGGTAGTAGAGGTTAATTAGCCATGGTACAAAATCCTGACAGCAAGACTAACCTAGACATGAAATTCTAATATATTTGAACCGCCTAACTTGACTTAACACCATGATGAATATTTGCAAATGAATTCTCTACTTTCGAATTAACAGACTTCAATAACTTTTTGTGTTGGTTTGGTTTTGTGAAATATTAAATCTGTGTACATCAACGTTTTAAAACATCTACACCAAAGAGGTTAACCAGGGTATCTAATGAAAAACTTTAACAACACACTTTTAAATATATTCTTTATTATTAACCACAATTTTAATAATTTTATTTCATATAATTATTGTTATAATTATATCACTTTTCAACCGGGAATCTGGGATATATAGCAATGCCAATAATGAAGAATTTCTTTAAGTAAAGAAATCACGGGATACTTTTGCAAATAAAAAATAAAAAATTCTCACCGATTCACCAAAATGTTTACATCTATTATGTACTATTATTTATGTTTATTCCTAACTTCGTGATTTCTCTTAAAATATGCTTTCCGAACCGGAAATGAATTATTTAATTAATGGTTATACTACACAAGGCTCACTTTTTTTTTAAAGGAAAAAGATAATTCATTTGACGGAAATTGGCAAAAGATATAGCAATCGAGCTTACTGTCCAAGACATCCACGCTCCCCCAAATTATAATGTCCCTATTTATATATGCTAAATAATATGCTTAAAAAATTAATTAATTAATACTACTACCAAATAACAAATGAACGTAAATTGTTATTATATTATGACGATTATAAAAGCCTCGATCAGATACAGGAACAAATCTATTCCCCCACTATTAGGAGAGAGGGAATAATTTATTTGACTTGTCAGCTTGATAAAGCGGACTTTGAAAATTACAATGCATGCAGACAACTGCAAACACATGTAGAACACAGTGCCTTACAACTGTCAAATAAAACAAAAGCACAATAACTATTTTAACTAGACAAGTCCTCTAAACAATAACAATAATCAAACATTTATACTTCTTTGTGGATCTGCAAACTGCAACTGCACCTTCCCCATCCATGGCTTTCATTTTCACACTTTCTGTATACATCCTACGCAAACACATATATAATCTGTCAGTCCACGTTCTATCCCATCAATAAAAAACACTAACAAAAAGATTTCACATGAAATGATGAACCGAAAGACTAAAATATTTTAAATAGTAAAAGAATGTTTCATAAGATGAATCTTGGTTTAAAAAATGTAAGATATTAATCAACAATGAAATACTAATGTATGTGTATGAAGGATTAATTAATTACCATGTGGGGGTGTGATATGAAAGAGCTATATTCTAGTAGTGGTAAGGTGGAGGGGGTGATTTGTAGTAGTAGTGTGGTGGAGGTGGAGAGTGGACTGGGGGAGGAGGAGACTTGTACTTATAAGGCTTCTTGTATGGTGGTGGTGGAGGAGAGTGGTAGACTGGGGTGGGAACATGGGGAGGGTAGGTGTGAACTGGTGGTGGAGGTGATGGGTATTTGTAGGGCTTCTTTGGTGGTGGTGGTGGGGAGTGGTACACTGGGTGTGGGTGAGGGTAGGGTTTGTTCATTGGAGGAGGAGGAGATGGGTACTTGTAGGGCTTCTTAGGTGGGGGTGGTGGAGAGTGGTAGACTGGGTGTGGGTGTGGGTAGGGTTTCTTCACTGGAGGTGGGGGTGAGGGGTATTTGTAGGGCTTCTTTGGTGGTGGTGGTGGGGAGTGGTACACTGGGTGTGGGTGTGGGTAGGGTTTCTTCACTGGAGGTGGTGGTGATGGGTATTTGTAGGGCTTCTTTGGTGGAGGTGGTGGAGAGTGGTACACTGGGTGTGGGTGAGGGTAGGGTTTGTTCATTGGAGGAGGAGGAGATGGGTACTTGTAGGGCTTCTTAGGTGGGGGTGGTGGAGAGTGGTAGACTGGGTGTGGGTGTGGGTAGGGTTTCTTCACTGGAGGTGGGGGTGAGGGGTATTTGTAGGGCTTCTTTGGTGGTGGTGGTGGGGAGTGGTACACTGGGTGTGGGTGTGGGTAGGGTTTCTTCACTGGAGGTGGTGGTGATGGGTATTTGTAGGGCTTCTTTGGTGGAGGTGGTGGAGAGTGGTACACTGGGTGTGGGTGTGGGTGTGGGTGTGGGTAGGGTTTGTGGACAGGTGGTGGGGGAGATGGGTACTTGTAGGGCTTCTTAGGAGGGGGTGGTGGAGGAGAGTGGTAAACTGGGTGAGGGTGAGGGTGAGGGTGAGGGTAGGGGTGAGGGTGAGGGTGAGGGTGAGGGTGAGGGTGGGGGTGAGGGTACGGTTGCTTCACTGGGGGTGGTGGTGATGGGTATTTGTAGGGCTTCTTCGGTGGTGGTGGTGGAGATGAGTAGTGGTAAGGAGCCTTAGGTGGAGGTGGTGAAGGAACTGCTGGAGGTGGAGATGAGTAGTGGTAAGGCTTCTTGGGAGGTGGAGGAGAGGAGTAGATGTAGTTGTTTGCTGAGATTTCAGATGGGAGGCTGAAAAGGATTATGGCAAAAGCAAGAGTGATAGAAGCAGAGGCCATTAGTGACCCCATTTTCCCCCAAGAATATTTGGTTTTGGTTATGCTCTTAAGAGACCTAGTGCACCTCCTTTATAGTTGTTTCTTTACCATTTAACTCCAATCAACAACTGGGAAAGTAATAAGTTTAGTTAATTACTTTTCACTTCGAGACTCAGCTTCTTGGAAACACGATATTATGTACTAGTAGTAGTACTATCTTTGAATTATTGGCTTGGTATTGACTTGTTATTAGAACAATGAGACACGAAACCCTTTTCTCTCGAACACAGATTTGGAATGCATTATCATATTTGTACACCCCATATTTTTTATAGACTTTATTAATATTCATTCTTTTTATCATATCATATTTATATTTTTTCTCATCCATATATTATCTCTTTGTTGGTAAATAGGTTGTTGGAACTGATTCGTTTCGAAACTAGGTCCGATAAAAGTTAATAGTTAAAAAAAAGTAAAAATAAAAAACACTGCCGCTGCAAGCTAGTCCAGACTGTAGCTAGGCAGAAATGCTGACACTAACTTTATTTTTCTTTGCGGTGGTGAAAGAAAAGACAAGAATCTGATTTAATTATTTTATTGTTTCTAACATTGAAACATCACTATGCTAAACATGCAATGCATGATTTTGGGTATTTGTCTTCGCAAACTTACTTATTCCAATATACTTTTTTCTTAAATATTTTTATATAAAATATTTATTTTTTAGTATGATCTTTCTATTTATTTATTTGTTCTTCGCGATTTATTAATTTAAACATCACTCTGCTACATGCATATTTTGGGTATTTGTCTTCGCCAAATATTTTATTCCTATATATTTTTCTTAAATGATTTTTTAATTTTATAAATTAAATATGTATTTCTTATTTTGGACCTCTTTTTATTATTTTTTCTTTATTTTATTATAATTATTATTATTTTAATTTCTAACGTTAATTTTTTATTAAATAGTGACGGGACTAATATAAATTGAAAAACAAGTTTAATATTATTTAAATAATAAGAATCAAAATGAAAATTTTAAAATATAAGAAGAATTTATATTAAAATTTAAAAGTTTGTAAAAATTAAATAATGAGATGACTGAATTGAGTTTCACTTGAGAAACAAAATAAAAGAATTTATAAAAATATTGATAATTTTTAAAATATTTATATATAAAAATTAAAATATCATTTTAGCTTTTTCCCTCTTGATATAATGATATCTAATTCCAGAATCTTGTACGGCTGTCTAAAGTGGAAAACATGATATGGGGCACATAAAACGATTATTCATCTCTCCAAGACATTGATTAAGTATTTATTAAACTATTTTTTTAGTAGTTTTTATAGATGTTTCAGTTTTAAGATTTAGGGAGTAACTCTTCTATAAAAAATTTAGAGAGTTACATTTAACAGTATGATACATTATATTAATAAATAACTTTGGTTAATGTAAAAAATGATAATTAATTAATTATATTGGTAGTGTAATACATTTTATTGTAAGCAATGCACACATTGTAAATATCATGTTCTATTACCATTGTAGCTAGCGTTGGAGGAGTGATCATGGAATTGAAAAGCAGTACGTAATTTATAAATTCAGTTAAAAATACCTTGTTATGGTCAACATGTTTGGTTATTTTTGAGTTTTATTGACATATTAGTTTTAGTCTAAAAATAATAATTGTATAATTTTTTTTATCCATAAGAAACAGTACTAAAATTTTATAATATTCACTTATTTTATCCAATAAATTGAGTGAGATCTCTTGGCTGTAGAAATTTATATGCAAATAATATTAAAAAATAATAAATAAAGTTTTGGATTCAATTTAACACCAAATAGACAATTTGTTATTCATAAATTAATTGCCAATGTAAATACTTAATTATTAGTGAAGCTTTTAATGTACTTTAATTTAACCTCTCATCTTTACCCAAAAAAATGTACAACACAATAAAATTGTTCATCATATAAAAGGGAAAGTGGGAACTGGAAAGGCATCAACTTGGGAGAGGATACACCAGACAATAATCTAAAGTGGAAAAACATTTAAAAATGGAAGCTGAACTTTCGTTGCCAGCTCAGTGCATGTCGATATTGACCTTATTATATAAAATGACACCGATCGGATGTTATAAGAAAAGAGATAAATATAAAGGCTTTCAATAAGATTCTACAAAATTAAATGAAATCTCACCTAATTTTTTTTATTGGCTAAATAAAAGTTATTTAAATCCGACCTATTTAATTAAGGAGATTAGTGTCTTTTTTTATTTATTTCTTCACATTATCAATTATAGGAAAAAAATGTATTTTATGCTCCATTCGGACCATTCCCGAAAGGACCGTTTCACGTGCCATTGTGAATTTGTATGTACCGGTAGCTTATTGGAGTAGGCTAAAACTGATGGCTTATCCAATGTAACACTGGAGTGGTACTGTATCTATTTTCTATTTTTCCTTTTTCTTGGGGACATGAAATTGAAAGCAAAAAAAAAAAAAAAAAAGATGATTAGACCTGTGATGTGACTTGATCTCTTTCTCATGAAGGGACCAGAGAATAATGAACAGTGCGGAAGAATAGTGTATGAAATCTCCACAACGGACGTCTCAAAGCGACTCAAAATTCAGAAATATCAAATTAAATTTCATAAATATTTTTTAAGACTTAATTAACCTTTCAGCTCCTATAAAATTGAAAGTTTTTTAATTATTTTAATCATTTTAAAAAAGTCATTTATTTATTTATTCTAATCTCTTTTTTCATTAAATAATATCATAACAATAAAATTAACCATATTCATTAACTTATCATATCATTAAGATTTTAGGAAAACAATAATTTATAATTTTTAAGTAAATAAAAAATATATATAATTATTTTATCAAATTCTTTAATAATGTGATAAGTTAGTGAATTAATAATATTATTATTATTTTACTCATTATCATTGTTATCTAACAACAAAGACTTAAATAAAAATAAATAAATTTTAAAAATCTAAAACTTAAAATACTAAAATAAAAACATTTTTTTATAAGGAAAAAAAAAATATTTAAACCCTTTTCTTGAAGGCATATATTCCATATGGCGTGTTTTCCATTTCAACGACAAAGTTAAATTGTATAGCAATTTAGGGATGTTTGAAATTATTATACTTTTTTACTCTTGTATATTATTAAATAAATAATTTTTTTAAAAAAAAAACATCTTTGAGATCTACCTGCTGCCTAGCTAGCTTGACAAAGTATCCAAGAAATATTTTAAAATCGTCATTCACTTATTTTTAGCAAGACTCCTTGTAACTTGTTTCCTTGATTCTTGGTTTAATTTATTCTGGGATTTTGAACTTTTTTTTTTTTTAATTCGAGATCTAAAATTTATTCACTTAGATTCACTAATACGAAAATATGAAATTAACCTAATAAAAAAAGTCAAGCATGTATGATAAAAATCATATGACAAATAGTCTCACGAGCAACTAAAAAATAATTTAATTTTAATTTTTTAATTTTTTGATTACTTATTGAATTTACTTTTTATATGATTTTTGTTATGTTTATCACTTTTTTTTTATTCTGACATTGATTGAATTCTATAATTTTTATTTACATAAATTTAATAAGATAATTTTTTCACATCTCGAATTAAAATTATAATAGAATTTAAAAATGTGTCCCCAAATAAAAAATGACCATTATTTTAAAATGAAAATTTTAACCCATTTTATAAATATAAAATACTAAATTGAATCTTATAAAACATAAAGGATGATACTGAATATAATTTTAAAATTAAAAGTATATTTTATCCAAAGATATATATAATATTTTAGGAATCATCTAAGTGATTTTTTAATTTGGCAAAAATGCATCCCTGTGCATTCGTCAACCCATTCATCATGCTCCTAACTAAAATGTTAGAATATCATTTTAGTTGATTATCTTTTTGTCTTTTTTGTGTTTGGTCATTTATAATTTAAAAGTCTTATATTAATCTTTTAAGTTTGCAAATAGATCTAAAATAGTCTTTTCTTTCATTAAATGATAAATTGACATTAATTAATTTTATTATATTTTATAATGGTTCATTTTTTGCGGTTCGAAACTGTAAAAAATTATTTGTTAGAAGCATTTGTGTAAAAATTGATATACTCCAGATCCAATTAAATGTACCTATTAAAAACTGTCAGAAATTTCTATATGTACTCCTCGTGTACCCATTACTCACAAGCACCTAGTAAAAATACTTACTCCATTTTCTATCCATGGTGAATTTTATTTGCACATATCAGTAAGTGCAAATTTTAAGAATGTATGGTTCCTAGTTATATATTATTACAACAAAAATATTATAGAATAACAAATATGAGAAAATATTTTATTTTATAAGAAATTTAAAATATTTCGAAATTAGATTCTACAAATCCTTTCATCAATTATATCCACCGTGTTTTCCGTTAAATACAAAATTTATTTTTTCAACTTAAGATGTGCCACATGTGATTAATTTTTCCGAGCAAATGAACTCATATTAAGAGTTATCATTTATGGATATCTAAAGGGCCTACACATCTTGTTGACATTCATTATTTTATTTTTATATAACATTACCAATCTTATTAGTTATTTGTATTTTCTCTTTTATCTCTTTCTTAATGTCAACACCCAAGAGGTGTGATGAATAGTTATTCTTCCTATTTAGCAAATCTGTTATTTTAAATATGTTGCGTTGTCAGCATGATATGCGAATAGACAACTTTGAAAAATTACATTGCATGCAGGCAACTGGAAGTACATGGATGGAGAAGTTCCTTACAATTGTTCAACACAATAAGAACACGTACAATAAAAATAAAGAAAGAAAATACAATTTAAACACTAGTTAAACACAGACGAAATATATGAAAAGTTTCCTCTTATTCTATATTTGTGAAGTGCTTCGTTCCGTTCATGGCTTTTTACGTCTTCAAACTTTGTGCTTAGATCCTACAAAAAGACGTTTATGGGTCGGTCAGTCCATATCTGAACCATAAACCAAATCCAATAAATAAAATTTGTACACGAAAAGCTTAACAAAATATATTATACTCCAGTAGAGATTAAAGAATGTTCATAACATAAATTTTGTTGTCAAATCAAGAATATATACGTAACAATCAAATAATAATCACGATATTTTAACGGTGACATGCAAAAGTGGATTAGATTTAAAAGAGAAATACTTTACCCGATGTTAATGGAAAAATATTTTTTTCACACCGTAACAGGGTGAACGTAGATTCGAGAAACGGAGAAAGAGAGAAATAAAGAAAAAAAATGATGAATTATATTATGTGATGAAAATGTAAAAGGGAGGTAAAATAAAAAGGTGTGAAAACATATATATCAGGTGCTACGTTACGTTATGCTTAAATTTTCAATTTTAACGTAGGTTATGAAAGATTAATATTACCATGTGGTATGAAATCAAAGCACTATCTAGTAGAGGTAAGGTAGAGGAGGTGATTTATACTAGTAGTGCATGTGGTGGTGGAGGAGGAGACTTGTGTGGGTAAGACCTAGAGAGCGGTGGTGGTGGTTGTGGAGGAGAGTGGTAGACTGGGTGAGGGGAAGGGTACTTTTTGTGCACTAGAGGTGGAGGAGATGTGTATTTGTATGGTTTCTTATGTGGTGGTGGTGGTGGAGAGTGGTAAACTGGGTGATCAGGGTGCTTGTGCAATGGAGGTGGTGGAGATGTGTACTTGTAGGGTTTCTTTTTAGGTGGTGGTGATGGTGAGTGATAGATTGGGTGGTGTGGTGGAGGGGGAGGGTACTTATGTACTGGTGGTGGTGGAGATGTGTACTTGTATGGTTTCTTAGGTGGTGGTGGTGGTGGGGATGTGTACTTGTAGGGCTTCTTAGGAGGTGGTGGTGGTGGTGGGGATGTGTACTTGTAGGGCTTCTTTGGAGGTGGTGGGGGAGAGTGGTACGCTGGGTTAGGGTTGTGAACTGGTGGAGGAGGAGAGTGGTATTTGTTAGGCTTCTTGTAAGGTGGTGGAGATGGATCGTAGTGATAAGGCTTCTTGGGTGGTGGAGGAGAGGGGTAGTTGTTTGCTGATATTTCAAATGGGAGACTGAAAAAAATTATGGCTAATGCTAGAGTGAGAGAAGCAGAGGTCATTAGAGACCCCATTTTTTTAAAGTTGGTTTTGGTTATGCTTATAAGAATGCTATCTATAGGCAACCCCATTTTATAGTTCGTTTCTATATATACCATAAATATTTTAGCTTTAATCAACCATCCATCTTGATAAGTCTACCTTTTCTTTGAGATGCATGCATGCATGATCATATCATATAAGGCTATGTATGTTGCTTGGAATTACTATTTGTTATTGGTTTTAGGAGCAATATGAGTCCCAAAGCGTTTTGGAACGGTTGCGTCCCTAGGCGTTTCCGAAACGTGGATTTGGATTTGATAGGCTGCATGCCTGTTAATTAATTAAGAAGAAAATAGGAGTATCGATCTAGGGCTAGAAATATGACAGCACATTGTTTAATTTTCTTTACCTCCAAGAAAAGAGCATAATATATTATATTTAATTATCATTGATATGTGTCGCTTGAATGATTCTCTGTTTCTAGAATTGAGCTGATTAAAAGAAAACTATATATATAAATTTTACTCACTCTTGCTATACAACTGTAATATTGAATTCACAAGATAATTAATGATAAATTCAATTATACAAAACTTTATTGTAATAAATTAAGTGAATTATATATCAGTTCTGAAGCCAGATCAAGATCAAACGAGTCCTTTATTTTTCTTTCTTTAAGTAGTTTATTTTATAACTTTGAGAGGTGGTTTTATTTTAAAGTCAAATTAAGTTTGTCGTACGTCGGCCAATTAGTTTTCAACCGTTGAGTAAATTTTCATTGGCACTTTTTTATTTAGACCTATAATAGAAAAATAAAATCTAAATCATACGAACTTTATTTTTTACTCAAAAAATGTTTAGGAAAATGATGTCATAGTGAGTGTCACTGTTTGCAATACACATTCGTTGAATCTTGAATGTAATAAAACTGACTTTTGGCACCCATCCCAGATATTACGGGATGAACTTTTCCGGACTCTCAAGTCTCAAGTGCCACTCCATTCTAAAATTGTCAAGAAAGGAATTTAAAACATCCAAATCAAGCCAATTAATTAAAAATGTAAGACCACTAAGAAATCTATCCATGTCATGCAACATCAATAACTTAACAGCACGCATACGAGAACGAAATGTATGACAAGGAGACATGATTTAAATTTGTCACATTCTTTTTTCTTCTTCTTCTCATGTTTCTTTAATTAAATAATCACAATTTAGTGAAAAAAAATTTTAAATGATATTTTTTCCTTATTAATTAATTATAAATGAATTAAAAATCATTAAATATTAAAAAACTTAATTTATAATTAACTTAATAAGTCTGCTAATCATAATTATTAATTAATAATCTAACAAATGAATAAAAATTACCAATTTATAAAATTAGAATTACAAAACCAAAATTATAATTTAGTCTTAAAAAATCACGACTTTTTAAAAAAATCATATGACATATATTTTAATCATGATAAAATTTAATGATTAATATTTATTTATTTCACAATATTTAATCTACAATACATAACGCTGATAAATAATTTATCATAAAATACTTTTTTTTTAAAGAAAATACGTTATTTGGATATCTAATGCAAATATTTTTTTTATAATTAGTAGTATTCTTATCGGGTGTTTTTCTTTTCATAATTTAAAATCTTTGAAGTTTTAAGACATTTTATCCAAACCCCACCTTAAAATAACCCAACCAAACTCACATTTTGTTGAAAGAAAAAAATTATTATTTAAAGAGTTTTTATATTACATTTAAACATATATTAATATTTAATTTGCGACAAGTTTATTTATTTTTATAATAAGTATTATATAAATGATCGAAAATAAAATATTAAAAGAATCAATCTCTAATCAATAATATTTAGAGAATATCTTGGAGTAAAAAAATAAGAAAAAAGTAACCCATCGAAACCAAGGCATGGAGTTAAACCAGATGATTCCACAAGATCAACGTGCGAACTATTCAGCAATCAGCACCTAATTAACTTTAAGGTCAACGCAAGCAGTCCTTTCGTGAAGCACATGGGCTGATTGTCTTTTTTGTTACAACAAAGAAATAAATTTAACGATGAGGAAACTAAATAGCAAATGAAATTGCCTATAATCTACGTCTCTATAGTAGCCCATAATTAATTATTAATACGTTATTATTCTTAAATTATATCATTCATATTATTTTATTGTGCAAACATTAAGGGTAAAAATAGGTCAGATAAGATCAAACCAAGTTTTAGTGGACCTAAACCTAATCTGCATCACTATGACTAAGTCTAAACCTGACTTGTTACCTGTTAAAAATAATTTATTAAGGCCTAAATCTGGTCTGTATAAAAGTCTGATTCGGCCTAAAAGCTTGTATACAAGATCTGATCAAACCATAATAAATAATTAAAATATATTTTTTTACCAAGCACGTATGAGGTGAATTAGCTACCCTCTTTAGCTTGAAGCTATCAGAACTTTCAGTTCCACTATTCCACAATCAACTCATTCACACATTTTGCTTCTTTTTGATTTTTTAAGTGCCATTATTATTAAAAGTAAAAACTTTTAACTTAGAATGAACAAGATAAAAAATAGGGAATTTAGAAAGCACAAAAGTAGTAAGAATGGAAGTGACCCTCAAAGGAATTCCAATATGGGGAGGAGCAAGACCAACACCAAGAGAAGTACAAAAAGATTGAGCTTTTTGGGAAACAGGCATGAGAAGCACGCGGTGCAAGTGCAGGGCCTCCATGGCCTTTTTTCTTTCTTTCTTGCTTTCTGCAAAAGATTATTACAGAGACGCATAACAGATAAGTCTCAGGAATGACGAAGACACACAAACTCAGGTAACTGAGAAGATGGAGGTGAGCAATGAGAACTGTGTTGCTCTGTTAGGATTTACAGTTTAGAAAGAAAGTGACACGACACAAATTGAAAGTGAGGAATGAGGTTGAGAACTTGAGACGTGAAAAGTGAGAAGTGAACGAACGAATCAAGGGTCCATAAGTGTATTTAGTTTAGATAGACCTATTATTCAGGCTTTGTGGACTTTTTTAAAAGCATATAGCATGACCTTTTTAATTAAATAGGCTTTTTTAAAAAGCTCAAATTTAACCTTTTTAATAAATAAGTCAGGTTAAGCCAGACCTTAACTAGGCCAGACCATGGATCCCTGAGAGATTATCTGACCTATTTCCACCCCTAACATGCATGAATGACCTATATCATTATCATCTATGTCTTCTTGATTGAAAGTCTGAAGTTAATTCTTAAAAAACAGAGTCTAAAGTAAACCTAGGCATCAACTTGAGTTAGTTGTCGATCCCCTATATATACGACGGTCGTATCTCTGCCATGCATGAATGCGTCTGACTTGTTTTCGTTTAGAGAAATTAAATACAATCTTAATAGGTCATTTAAAACAACTTAAAAGGTTAAAAATGAATCTACATGTAATATTTTTTTTACGTTACTTATATTCAATTGTATATTTAAGATATCGTTAAAAAAGTGTTTGATTGCAATTATATGGAAGATCAACTTTTTAATAACATTATTTTTGGTTCGTTTCAAAACTGCTTTTGATGTATAGTTTTATTTTTTAAAATAAGTTTAACAACACTTATTTATGATAACACATAATCAACTTCTGTATTATAAAGATAAATTATATTTTTACAGCTCTTTCTTGTAATTATGTCTATTAATTCGATCAATATGAAGTAAAGAGAGAGAAATTTAAAATAAGTAATTAATGAAATAAAGAAAAATAAAGATTATAAATGGATTATAAAAGGATGTTGTAAAAAGTGTGTATATGTAGAATACTATAATGGCTCCCTATGTTAAAATTAGAATACATAGTTT
>PYAF01001681.1:1428473-1457100 GCA_007407185.1 Glycine tomentella | reverse complement strand
AGGATGTTGTAAAAAGTGTGTATATGTAGAATACTATAATGGCTCCCTATGTTAAAATTAGAATACATAGTTTGAAGAAATTGTTAGCATTTATACCATTAATGATTTTTTTTTCTTATTAAAAAAATTTGGAATACTCTCATTCTGACTACTCTTTATTTTCCACTATAACAAAATAATATATTGAAAGACAATTTTTTCTTTTTGTCTAAATCATACGTATTTTGTTATAAACAATTATATTTGAGTCAAATAAAATCACTATAAATGATAAAAATCTTTTTTCAAATATTAAAAGATAATTTACATGATAATCTTAAAAGGTATCATTTCCGTAAAATTCTTATGCATGAAAGTCATAACCCTAATATGAGTGTGTATCCAGTTGATTCTATCATGACCTAGACTATTAAATTGTTGAATATTATATAACCTTTAGACATGAATTTTTTTTACTAACAAATGTTAATTATTAATTTTTTATTAACAAAAGAATTTAAATTTATTATCGTTCTCTCTTTTATTCTTTTTTCATTATTAAGTCAACTTTATTAACGCTCCTCTAAGCATGAGTGATATGTGAATTAGGTAACTTAAATTCCATGCTTAGGGCTGTAAAGAGTACCTTCTGTTTTAAGACAAAATTAGATTAACACTCGTGCTTTGCACAATAAAAAATAGTAAAAAACAAGAAAAAAACTGAAAAAAGGTGAAATAATGAAAAAAAAAAACGTGGACTCACAATGCATCATATAATGATAGTTGACAAGAGTTAGACATATTTTACTATAGTATAAATGATTTTAACTAGTCTTAGATGATTTGTAGGTGATTATAAACTTGGCTATGCAAAATTATATCAAGTTATAGATTTAATTAATTAGATTGGATCTAGTTGTGGAGATTCTGAGCAAGTTGCTTAGCCAAAAGTATCTTCATGAACATTTTTTTGAAAACTTTGTAATAAGTTTAAAAGTATATATCAAATAAATTTTCCTTGTAAAAAAATTGTAGAACACGATTAAAGCATATCATTTGCACCAAAAATTAAAACAATAAAAGCATAACATATATGTATGGGGAAATTAATGGGAAGGTATCCATTAACTTAGCCCTCTTCATATTAGATTTTGGCTTTTAAAACAACTCAATTTGCTATCCAGAAACAAACATCGCAAACGCTGAAGATTTGTTCCCCTCTTTGAAAACGAGTTTAATAAAACGAATTAGTGGCATAGCATCCCCCGATCTAAAGGAGAAAATCAATTTATAAAAGACATCTGTGCTTTGGAAGCCAGCTAAAGCATGTCGGTATAGACATTTAAAATAATCAGTGTAATATATATGTATATATATATATATATATATATATATATATATATAGTATCAATTATCAAACCTAAAAATCAAACCTACACTATTGGTCATTTACATGTGAGACAGACAGGGCACCAATTTTCATTATCACGAGCCCTCATCAATATCCTTCTCATAAAATACTGGAGTGGGTGGTGACTAATCTAATAATGTAATCTTGTTCTTTTTTGTTTTTACTCGTTCCAAAGGAAATGAAAAGAAAATAAGGAATATTTGAGAATGCAAATTGCAGTGCAACTTGATCTCTTTCTTGTGAGTAGGTAAAGAATAATGATGCGATGAAGTATATACTTGAAATAGTAAATACCAAAAAAAAATTTGGAAAACCAGTGCATGAAGAATTAAAAGTAAACAATTTTTTTAAAATTACATATTAAACAAGGGTTATTTTTAATATATTGTATAAAAGTTTTATATCGTAAACCAATAAAATATTATCTTCTATATAACTTTTAAAATAATTTATGATCGAATGATAATGTAGTTTTTTTTGTACATTTCAATGTATTCTAATTCAATTTTATATATTAATAAATAATAAAGTATTTTATATGAAAAATTGGAATATATTGATTGATCATTGGCTATAAAATAAATCATATTGAGATGAAAATATTCATCTTATATATGTTCAAGGTATCTGATATTTTAATTTTTAATGTAATATTAATTATTTATATTCCTTATGATGTTAATTTTGTAAAATTATAATTATTTATCATTAATTTTTTTTGTTCTGTATAAATTAATCTAGAATAATAATTATAATATTACAAAACGAGTAAATAATTTTCATTATTGATAAGAAAATTAATGCTTAATATTTTATACATATATTAGATTAAATTACATCTCGAGCATTACACACTAGATCTACCAACCTACCTTGAAGAAATGCTAAGGAGATCTCTTAAAATCCAGATTGGCTTTATTTAGCAAAAGTTATTGATTATTGATTCTTTGTATAGTTTATTCTTGGTCCATCCAGACACAAGTTTTGTTTTTTTTTTTTTTTTTTAACGTAGCAGATACAAGTTCTTAAAAGCTTGAATCGCGGTGTCCGCAAATGGGTCAAATTAAGGCTGCATCTTAAAACCTTGAATATTGGCTTTATATTTTTCGTCCTAATTTGCTATTTTTTTTATTCCTATATTTTTTTTCATTTAATTCTTATAAAATATATTTATTTTATTTATTTTTTATTTTTAAAACACTTTAGATAAAAAAATATTTTACAAGAATTAAAATAGCTTTTTTTGCAAGGATATAAATAAAAATATATTAAATTATAGACAATCAACATATTTAAATATTTTTTAATTGATAAATGTTGATTATTAATTTATTAATTTTTATTAATAACGAAGTATTAAACATATAATCTTTTCCCTTTTCTTCTACCTTTCATAACCTCCAACCAACCAACCTTATTATATCTTTCTATTTTCTTTACATCTTTCTATCGTAGACAGAGAATTTGCTAATTTGCAAGTCATGTTCGCAAACGATTAAGCCACCCATGAATTATTACTATTGCATCACATCAATTAATTCTCTATGCATAGGCAATATGATAAGTGACTATTAATACATCTTACATAAAATTTTGATATCATTTTAAAATTACATAAAATTTTGATATCATTTTAAAATTATGCGAGTTTAGACTTAATTTAATCTTATAAAATTGATTTATAAGATATGCACTATTCCCATTTAGATACTTTAAATTTTTTGGTTTTGGGCCAGAAATCAAATGTATCTCCTAACAAGTTGGATTAAAAACTAATTTTATTCACGGTGTGTGATTATTATTTGTTCAAGAAAATTTTGCACATCATAAAAATTAAACACTAATTTTTCACCATCTATATCGTTATCACTGATTTAAATACAATAGGTTAAATAATTAATTTCATATTACTAATTCCTAATAGCTGTGGAATCTCTTGCATGTGATACATCATTTGGTTCTTACAATGAGTTAGTGCAAACATCTTATATAATTTTAGCAGGAAAAGAAATCCTAAATTCATCGCAGAATTAGGGGGTTGGTTGCTGGAAATGAACATCTTGAATTCAATGCTCAAATCCTTTAAAAATAGAGATAAAAAATATGAATAACATAAAATTAGTGCAACTAAATCACACTTGAAAAAAAAAGGAAAAATGCCTCCAACACTCGTGTGAAATAGAGGTTTACCCATGCCTTAATTTAATTGTTCAAATTTTCAAAGCTTCGAAAACTCAAGCTACTTTGTTACGTGTGAAATAAAACTTCAACCCCTGTTACTGGTTTCTTAAACTAGCCTTTTAATCGTGATAAAAAAAAAAACTAGTCATTTTTTAAGGGAAAAAAAATCAACTTTTGTAGTAATTCATAAAAATTCCTCCCTAATAATTACAGAAATCCACATTCAACACTCGTAAAATATTCTTATAGATGTAATAAAAAACACAGATTTCTCCGTAACTAGTTTTGATTTTGAATAGTCCAAATACACTTTGCAAGACCCCTTCTAAGTCCTAACTCCTATCGCAGAGTATCTCCCTATTGTTTTCAAAAGAAAACTGGCTTAGTTTGGGCCTAAATATGGATCAACTATTTTTTTTTTTAACGGGCCTTACCATTGGACTTAAATTTTACATTCTAAATTTCTTTCTTTTTCATCCTGATACTGTAATTAGAGTTTCGTTTCATCCACTTTCTTTGTAAAGTTTTTTTTTCCTCAAGGCTTTGTTTGGATTTCTTTCTGTTTCAAATACATTTATTCGATTCCCATTTGATTCGTTCCCTTTAAAGTTTAAACCAATACCAATTGTGTTTCATTTTTTGTATCTTTTCTCTGTAGCTTCTTGTAGATACTGATTTTATATAATATTTGAGCAATTCAAAATAATTAAAGAAACATATAAAAAGAAACTTTTTTGATTTGTGGGTTCGTATTTCCTTGTGAATTAAATAAGGGAATGGATTTATAGACCTGTAATGGTCTGGTGGCTATGATAACAATTATTAATGGACATGTAAAACACTGTTTTGGGATTTGCATGTGAAACGTGTATGTGTTTTATGGTTTTGTCCCTTCTTTTTCAATTGTATTGTTAATATCTCTTTTTATTTTTTATTTTTTCCTAAGTATATGTCTTGAATCAAGTTTTGTCTTAGCTTGTCACCCTGAAGATTTGAGCATGTAAGTTACCCTGGTCATGGTGATGCCTTTTTTATACCGATCTAACCATTGAATATAAAATGTTTAAATTGATGCTTTTGAATATAAAATAGTCTTTAGTATTAGGGGTATGTGTTTTAATGGGAGATGTCTGTTTTATTTTAGTTTTTTTATTTTTTTAATTTTTTTTTTTATTTTTATGGGAAACGTCTGTGTCTGAAGGTGTTGTCGTGCATGTTAATTTGCTTTTCTAGTTTCATTTCTCTGTTGTTTTGGTATAATATACTATGTGGCTACTTGGTCATTTTTCTCCTCTGGTGATGAAATTGAAAATATCTTAGGATACCTTACTACCCAGAAAATGTTTCTGTGGATGAGAATAAATTTTCGATGCTGACGACTTTGATTCTGCTTGGTTTAGTCCATGACTATTTGTGGTATATTCTATAAGATTAAACTTTGCATTTTTTTTTCATATTCATGTATTTAAATATATTTCTGAAAATTTTTCTGACTCATTTTTTGTGCTATTGTTTTAGCATTTCTGTTAGGACAGTTTGCTTGGATGCAATGGAATCATGACGGTGTTTAAAAGATTCTAATTAATAAGGAAAAAAATGTAAATAACACGTGCATTTTAAAAAGTACTATCTGCAAACATTTTTTTTTTTTGTTAAATCCCATGTACCATATTCTAATTCTTCCTTAATGATGCAGCAGCGATCTGTTCCATTGGGCGGGCTTTTTCTTGCATTAGAACTAGAAATTTTGCATCATGCATTTTTACATGAAACGTTTTTGCACACTGCATAGTTGGAATAAGATTTTCTGATGCTTCACATGATGGGTTCGACTCTGCTTTGCTTCTTGTTTATCCTAATAAGAAGCAAATGATTTCCAGAGGCATGTCTTGCCATATAATTAGGTACGGGGCTCTCATTATTTGAAGAAATTATGTCTATTAAAGGTGTCATTAATTAATTTTTATCTAGCAGGATGGATTCTTACCTGGATTATCCTACTTTTCTTGATACTTAATTACTTATTATTTCAATGCAACCGACTGCTGAATAAGCTCTTTACTCCCTTGAATAAGATTGGAGGAAATGTCTGATGGATCAACCTACATGGCTGCATTCATATAAAAAGTTCGGCATTTTTTGATAATTAAAGGGTCATATTTGTTTCTTACAGTCCTGATTAAACTAAATTGGATACTTGATTTTCGTTGTCGTCATCATAAAAAAAAACTATGTTGAGATACCTACATTGACAAACCATCGATTGAATAACCCTGCCACCCAAGAAAATAAATAGAACAAACCTACCTTTTTATTGACTACCATTCCCAACTTGCATGTTATCCTTTGTCTAATCAAACTATGTTAGGATATTTATATTTGGTGGTTCATTTGAATGTCTTTATTTGGAAGCCTGCACATCATAGCAAGCTTTCTTCATTAAGGCAGATTCATAACATAAATGAAGTCGCACTATTTTAGTATATGAATTATGTTTATTTATAATTCATTTATCTCTAAATCCTTTTTTATTGGTTTTGCCAATATTTTAGGTCAATGTTAGCTTTAAAGATTCATAACCTATTATGGACTCTTTTTGGACATGTCATGTGACTCATGGTCTATAATAACTAATCAAATGCTTCCTACAAGTATAAATTTAAGCTCATTCTACACGTTTTTTACACTCTCATACTTTGACATAAGAATGTTTGTGTAGGTAATTATTTACAAGTTCCATTCTTCATTAGATGGCCACTTATCAAAATCCTCATCAGAATCTTCTTTGCATCCACCATGTTCAGAAACACAACCAAACCCAAGTGTAGTGTGACGGAGATAACAAAAGTGGCTACTAAAACTAAAGAGAATTATAAATACTTGTAAAATTATAATTATCGATCAACCTTGTTATTTTCTACTTTAAGAATCACAATTATTGTGTTTTATTGGGAAAAATCAAAGTTCCACATCGACTAGAGTAGTACTAAGATAAAATATATAAGTGGGGGACAACTCTCACCCTATGAACTAGTTTTTGAGATTAAATTAGGTTCAAATCCACCTTCTAAGATAGTATCAGAGTTTATCCTAGATCTATTAATAAGTCATCTCTAGTCAACAATGTCCACCTCCTCTAGACCACAATCTCCAATAATAGTCTTTTTTTCCTTATAAAAAACACAAAAATATAATTATTCCTTCTTTCTAATTAACCCCATAGTCTCTTGGTTGTTTCTCTTTATTTACTTCATCAAAGAAATTTTGGCGTGTTAAAGTGAATAAGGTTAATGTTGGATAACATCATTTAATTAAGGGTGACAATGAGTAAGTCTAGGTATGATATTATAGTACTCATTTTCATACCGCAATTTAGAAAAATTCTCATGTCTGGACTCACCCACATAAGTCGTAACTTTAATATCCGTACCCTTCCTCGTTCATACATGTACCTATTATTATCCACACTTTATTTAATTATAAAAAATTATAAGTAAAATATTGATTAAAAATACATTTATAAAAATACTCAGTTTTATATTAGTCTAACACATAATCACACAACATCACAAAAATCAAAATCTTGTTCAAAATCTTTTACAAAACATAACAATGATAAGATATATTAGATACTAAGAGTATCTTCAATAAGGGTTCTTGTTGCAAGAAGATCTTAGGCTCAAGATTTAATTTTACTAAGAATTTTCATGTGGAGATCCATTTCTTCTACAATAACTTACAATAACTCCCAAGATCTGCAATGTTTCCGAAAAAAAATGATTTTTTACTCCCTCTGCACAACATCCATCGGAAGCAACGGTGCGAAGAGGGAGATTTGAAGGAAGGATTTCCGTAAGGCTTAAAGGAGCAACTCAAAGGCTTAGAGGAGAGGCGCAGAGGTTCGGAGGAGCGGCGTGAAGAGCGGTTGCTCTATGTTTTGTTTACACTGTTGGAAGTGTTGAGGCACCGCCAACCATCACCATGCTTAGCTCTCTTCTACTTGTAGAGGCGGAGAAGGAAGGAGAAAGAAAAAAGAGAAGAGAGGGAGGAGGGTGGGGGGCGCAGAAGGGGAAAAAAAGAAATGCTAAGGGAGGAAAGAGGGTGACAACATAGAAGGAAGGAAAACAAAAAAGAAATGTTGAGGGAGGAGAGAAGGCGGAGAAGCTCTGAGGGTGAATAAAGAAGAAAAAAAAATTGAAATTAAAAATATATAATTAATCATTTTAAAATAAATTATAAATAAATATTAGAAAATAAGTCTCTTGTGAGATTTATAAAAAATGGTTTAAAATTTTAAAATAAAATTTATTATTAGAATAAAAAATAAAAAAATCTTAAAAATAATATAACAGATCGAGTAAAAATATAATCAAAATCTTAAAATAACATATTCTATTAAAGATGTTTTAAGGTATCCCACTTATACTTGTATCCATTAAATTTTTGTTGGTAATTATTTATATCCAACTCATATCCGTTGGATAATTTATTCTACCCATGATGAAAATTTTGCATATATTACCCATTGTCATATATATATATATATATATATATATATATATATATATATATATATATATATAAAGGGAACTTACGAGAAAAAAATAGAGGGTTGGGTGACATTTGAAAGAGTCTCACGAGGCTTGTGTAATTTTCTTTACTTTTATTAGGGGGTGGGGCTAATTTGATTTTGTCTGGCAGTCTAAGAAATGAAATCTCCAAGTATCTTCAAGTAGTTATGTGTATATATATTCGACGTCTTGTTATGCTTTTGCACAAGTGTGGATTCATTATGCCCTTTTATTTGGCTTTTTAGTTTTTATCTTTGTGGCCTTACCTCATGGGTAGTGTCATCCTCGTATGTGATACTGACACATCTAATTCTACACCTATTTCACGCCATTGTTGGGTGTTATGAGATATATTTGTAGATTAAATTTTAATGCTTAATTCATATCTGCATCATCTTTAGTATATCTATTATTTTATTCATTATTCATTTGGTCATTATTAGGTCTTTAGCTTTTGGTCCACATGTGATTTGAGAAATTTGAACTTTAGAACTCAAAAATAAAAGTAAAAATAACTTCTTCTTTTTTTTTTTTTTTTTTGCAGAATTTGGCTTGAATATTTTTTTTATAAAAATATTTAATGAAAAATTCAAAATTTAATATGAACCTTTAAAACTTTTACTCTTTCTAAATAATATTGATAATATCAACAAGATCAAACAAATTAGAAGATTTAGATGGTTTTCTCAAAAATGAAAATTCGCTTTCTGCATACTACTGCTACTACTAATAATTATTATAATTATAATATATTAATTTACAAGTAAATTAGTCCGTGTTAAAATCCTATTGTCTTGTTATATTTGATTATTTGGTTAATCTATTAGGCCAGGTATAATACTGTGTAAAGTTTTTATGCTTAAGCCAACACTCCAATTTATTATTTTTAATTTCTTAAATGAAAATTAATAAAGGTTTCATACTTACATCACTTGACGTGCAAATGGACAAACAAATGGAGGACTTTGATATGCAAGCTAGCCAGTCTTTAATTCATGAATGATTGAGTTCAATAAAACGCGGCAGAGAAAACTATGCTTATATACTTTGTAAAACATTAAACCACATATATATATATATATATATATATATATATATGATTCCCAATATCAAACAAATATAGACAATTTTTTTCGATGGCATGTTTGAATTTATTTTCCAAAAGCAATAATTATTTTTGTTTTTATTTATTAAAAGTTAAGAAATAGTTATTTTTCAAAATTAATTAAAAAAAGGTTAAACATACCAAAACTAAATCCGTCTGGAAATCCATACCAACTACCAAAGCGTATATATTATTAAGACTGAAGGAACCTGTGGCGATTCTTAGATACTATATTAGTAGTGTGCGGTGAGTCATGAAATTTTGGAAATTTTGGAAATGTATCAATATTACAAAAAGTTATAAATCTCCTTTGCTGAATAAATCCATAACAAGGATTTTTAAAGCACATTTGATTTGATAATAACGTACGTGTGAAATGGGATTTGTTCGAACTTGGAACTTTAAATGAATTATCCGAAAAAAGAAAAATAGAGAAGGAAGTGGTACACGATATAAAGACGAAATGAGATGACTGGGTTTGATAGTCACGGACGAGTGATTCCCACATGAGGAAGCAAATGAAATGGGGTGCGACAAAAGTGTCACAATAACTTTACTAATAATCACAATAACGAATATTGCAGAGACTATATATACTGTTTCTGTTGGATGCTGAGCACACTGTAATATATGCTCAGCCATCACACCACACCCTCATTCATTAACGCCATAAAAATCTTCCACTAACTGAATAATGACGTGAGACCTAACCCTAACCAGCAACCACGGCACTGCCTAGCTACAGTGCATGCTACCATGCAAACAGTTTAGACTATGGAGAGAGAGTGTGTCAAGAACTCTACATGGATGTGAGTTTCAAAAGTGGTCAACATGGTCAGGAATATTTAAAAATGAAATGCTAAAAAGGGTAGGAATGTCAACAAAAGCACATGAAAATTTGCAGGGTCTGTATCGTGTTGGTAATGGAGTTAGTGACCATTTTTTAATTAATATTTTAGTCTGTGCACTCTGTGGGATAAGTATTCATTTTTAATATAAAAATTATATTAAAATTAAGATTTATAATAAAAATATATATTTAAATATATAAATTCTATTTTAAATTTAGAAGAAATAATTTGGATTATATGATGTAAAATTACCTTTTAACTATTGATAATTTTTTGAGAAAAAAAACTATTGAAATTATGTGATTAGAGATTAGTTTTTTCACTTGAATTGTATCAAAGCACATGTTTCTTAAAAAATAAAATAGTTTGACATCTGATACATATATAGTATTTTATATGTACAAAAATGCATAATTATTTTTAGATCTGTATGTGCCGTCAAGTTTGTATGACTCTTGGTATGTCTTGTAATAGTCTTTTAATAAGGTTTTCTTGAAAAGGAAGGAATTAGGTATGCAATACAAAATTCTTTCTGCATTATTTTTAAGTTTGTGTAGCTTTAGTCGGTATTAAATATCATATAGAAAACAATGATGAAATTGAAATGAAAACAGGTTTTGTCGCTTCCATTGGAATATAGCCAATATGTGAAGATTCTCAGCAAGAGAGTCAGCATCCTCGCCTGATGAGCATTTATACACAACCTGGCTGGCTTTACCGTATGCTTTTTGCTGTCTCAAATTAAACTTTATCCCACACACTCTCATGAAATTCAATGAAACAGTAAATTTTTTTACATGTCTATCACTGTCAAATATGTGAATGAATTAAGGGTAGGGGAATAAGTGCTCGATATCAAGAAAAAGATAACAAAATAAGCCAAATAACAGTTTTAAACTAGTTCTTACATACGTAACATTGTAAAGGATTTTCTTGAGGAGTTTCCTTATTGCAACGTTGACTTTCCAAAATGACGATTTGACTGTGCTGACTTTAGGTCATGGTCCAAAGAGCTCATAGTACCTATGACATGTTGTTGTTCTCTTTGTGAAAATCCACCACTCATGTTTCTCATCATTCCTCCAACACCCAAAAAATCTAAGGTCAACTTATCAGAACCTCCAAAGTTCACACTAAGATTCTGGGGCAACTTATTGGACTCATCCACGTTGTGAAACCCACAAAGGTTGTTTTCGTTCCCTTGCATGCTCCCAAACAAGGACGTGTTTCCGTTGGCAATAGAGTTCATCAACCCTTGAAGATTGTGGTGGTGGTGGTCATTTTCAGCTTTGGAACCATTGTTAGTACACATTCCTCTAAGTAAAGAAGAACCGTTGTTGGTGGTTGTGGTTGTGGTTGAACCCATTTGAGCAGCTTGTTGAAGCAACGCAGTGGCAGACATATGAGAGGATGACACATTTTCTATTGAATTGCCAAAGATAGAAGAAAAACTCGATCCAAGAGGGGATGACACGTTTTCTATTGAATTGCCATAGAGTGTTGTTGTTGTTGTTGTTGTTGTTGTTCCTTGGTTACTTCCACTTATGTTGTTGAATTGACCAGGGATTATGGTGCCAGTGCTAATATTGCTACTTATTGGGAAGAAGCTGAGGTTGAAAAGATTGGAATTAGGAGGAACTATTGATGAAGAACCAGAGTTGTTTGTGTTGCCTTGAAGATCTTGGAGTTGCATTAGGCCTTGTAGTTGTGATTGGTGTTCTTCAAATAGTGCTTGATTTGTGTTGTCATTCATGAAGAAAGCTGAGGAAGGCATTGATTGTGGTGAGTGTCCAAATGAAGAATGGTTTAGAGGTGGAATCAAGTGCTCAAACTTTGTTGCTTCTGCACCAACATTATTGTTGCCAAGGCGCAAAATGCTGTTATAATTAGTGGCGGTTTGGTTCTGCTTTTGAACTTGGGAAAGTTGGTTACCCACTTGGGATAGGCTTAAACTAGTAGCGTGGTTTGTGCCAAACAAATGAGTCCCCAAAGGGTTTAAGCCACTGGGGAATCTTGCACTCTCTTGTGCTAGCGCATCACAAAACGCCCTATGAGTGATGAAACTGTCACGCCTGCATAAAAAAATATTTGATGAAATACTAGTATATGTAAATTAATTAACTACATGTTACGTTGGTAACAAATGTAGCTATAGAGATTGACATTACTCAGGGAAATAATAGAAAGGTGAATTTATCAGGTCAAGTATTAAGTACAACGACCTACATTATTTTAAGTATGTTCCTAAGAGAATAAAATATAATCAAAGTGTTCCTAATTAAACAAGGTGTATATATATAACCTAAAGACGACTGTGTCACCACATCAACGCCTAACTTGTAAAATAAAATCATTTATTTATTTTTAGAAATTAGTATATGGATAACCTAACCACCATCCAACCTGACGAATTTTAGAACTAAAGAAGTTTCAGATATATCAATTATTTAACCAACCAAATCGAAAGGTATTCAAATGTAAAAATAAAAAAGAAGTTATAAGCATAATGAAAAATATATTTTCGTTTGCTATTTTGAAAATAAATAAAAACAATAGAAACAGAGGGCCCAGAGGATTGTCTTACCAAAATATGACACACAACAGAAATCCAAATCAAACTACCACTTTAAGGTCTCTCTTTGATAAATAAAAGAGAACCATTTGCAACTTTGATGAAAGTCAATTATCATAAGCCCAAATATGGGGCCAGTTCAATAAATGCAAACAACCTCAATACTTGTCTATTTTCTACTATGAGGATTCGTTTCAAGACAACGTACCATCAAAGTATTGCTAGGTTCTCAAAAAATCAATGAGAAGCGTAAACAAATAGATACTAGCCAATTAATGCTGAGAATATGTTTCAGTAACTACATAAATAAATAGGGAGCCAGTGGTGACAATTATTCGCCTCGGACCCATTGCAACAAAAAATAACTGAATTTATATATATATATATATATATATATATATATATATATATATATTTGAACCGCTACAATGTAGCCAAAACGAAAGAGAACAAAACCTAGCATCTCCAACTCATGTGAGAACAAACCCAGTATCACTATGCCCGTTACCTTTTGCAATGTTACTTAACTACACGTGAATGGGAATAAGGTTGGGGGCACTGTTCCCTAGGACCAAAGATGAAACTTGCTTGTTTTTTTCTTCTCAAAACATTTCAATTTTTCGTATCCCATTTTAACAGTGTACTCACGTGCGAGCAGTCTCCTGCTGCCATATACCTCCACTAACACCCAAACACGAACTAATTACAGGGAAATGGAGAAAGCTTTTGTGCACATTTAACTTCTCTTTTGACTATATATATATATATATATATATATTAAACCTAAATATATAGCTACAATTTTTTTTTTTATATATTTTTTCCAATATATGGTACAATTAATTCAACTCGTGCTTGTAATAACTTTATTTTAAAAATTCTCTAAGAAAACTATAATAAAAAAACAAGGTAAGTTAGAAACAACAATTATTTTGTTTGCATTTATAAATGCTTATAATGAATAAATTACACGAATCAAGCTTAATTAAAATCTTTTAGTAGTGTAAACAATAGAAAGCACCATTGCACCAAACCATAAGAAACCCTAAATTTTTTCATAAAACTGGATGGCATTGGCATATATATATACTTGGTGAAGAATATATATATAAATAAAGTTGAAGTGCGCGCAAGACAAGCTATCTAGGTAGTAATAACGTAACTTAGACAAAAAGGGTTGTTATGTTACCTAGAGAATAGAGTGCCACAGTCACATCTGTATTCTCTAGTGCCACAAGTCTTAGAATGTGCTTTCCAATCAGATTGAACAGCATATTTCTTTGAGCACTTTTCACACTTCCACTTCTTCTCACCGTGTTTGCGATAGTAGTGCTTCTTGATCCCAGTGAGGTCTCCCAAAGCCCTTGAAGGATCATGATGGACGCAAGTGGGCTCGGGACACAGATAAACCTTTCTTTTTGGCTCTTTTGTACTCTTCTGCTTTAGCTTCCAAGGCAGGTTGTGTCCTCTTCTGTGAAGCTGTAGGTTTTGCTCCCTTTGGAACCCTTTATTGCACACCTCACATATAAACCTGTTTGTTGCCATTAGGGTCTTGGGAGATAGTTTTATCACCTCCGCATCTGGATCTATATACCCCATCAAAAAAATGACAAACAACAAATTATTAAAAAAAAAAAATTATTTGCTTCAATCAATTGCATATATATCCACAAAGGAACAGAAGAACTAATCTTTCTTTTTTAACCTTCTTTTAGAACCACGTAGGCCTTTTAATAGTAATAAAAAAAAAAATACATAGTTAAAAAAATCATTAAAAAAGTTTAAACTAGAAGTCTCATCTCCGTGTTTTTGAGAAACTTAGAGGAAAGCAATCTAACCATTAAAGAAGTCAAGAGCCCTAAGTCATATAATTTATGATTTAGGGTTTCATTGTGTTTCTTCTTGAGAAAATGCAAAAATAAAAATAAAAAAATTGCAAAGGGTGTGTGGTTTAAGTAATCAAATTCAACTAAGCTACTTGCATGGTGTTCCAGGTTGATTCCTCCGTTTCTTTTGAGGCGCTGTGGTTGGAGAAACTGTGGAGGGTTGATGGTGTGTTGTAATCTGAGGGCTTTCTTCTCTGATTCCCAAAAATGGAGTGGATGAGGAAGCTGCCGCCATAATTGTTGTGCGAAGAATCTGGAACTAATCGCTGAACCAAAAGTAAAACCAATCAAATATATCCGAATATCTTTCTGGTGAAAGAGAAAAAAACTCAATTGCATGTTTCCTTGTCTCATGGAAAGAATAAAAAAAAAAAAAAGAAACGGAAGAAAAAGAAACTACAACACAGAATGAATTAAAGAAGAAAAAAAGACCTGAAGTATATGTTTGATTTTCCCCCTGCTATCTTGTCTGTCAGAAAAGAAAAGAAAAAAAAAAAAGAGAAAAAAAACCCTCAGATTTTGAAACACAAAAGATACCAAGAGCAAAGTATCTTAGGAGAAAGAAGCAATCAGGCGGAGACGAAGAGAAGAAAACAATTCACTCTGAATACCTACTTATCTTGTGGCTAGCTATTGTTTTCTTATGCATAAAATTTAGCTCCTACTCCTCCCCTCTTGTTATTTCTCAATCATTTGGTGTCATCAAGACAGAATAATAATAATAATACTTAATAACATGCTAGCTTGTACACCAAAAAGGCATATATAAATCAACTCATGATATGTGTATCTCTTTTGATCTCTGTGTCTCTACTTTTTCCCTCTCTCCATCGTTGTGCATTCATTTTTGTAAAATAATTAAGGGTGGTAATAAAGTTAATTTGCCAGCGAAGTGAGGGAGGTAATTTATGTCACTGTTATACTGCTCTTGCACGGGCTACTGTGTCCTTAGCAGATGATGGTTTGGGGCCACCGACCCTCTTAGGCCTCACCCTCACCCTGTCTCTCTCCTTCTCTTATTTCGTATCTTTTTACCAACAACCAGACAACTTTCGTCATTTTTTAGCCCACAAATAATTGGTTTAATTTATTTTCATTATTTTATTATTATGATATATATGATGTCTTACAGTACTTACTTTACCATGGATTTTATATATAAAAAAAATTAATTGGAATGCATCTTTACACTATTATTCAATTATATATGGATTGCTGTAAAATTAAAAAAATAAAATGTTTGGATTAGTTGGAAAAAAATGTCATGCAGCCAAAATCTTGTGTTGGTCTAGTAGAGGTAAAGGACTTGGAACTCTTAAACTTGAGCCTGTTAGCTAATTAATGGAGTTTGCGTTTTCTGGTAGTAGATATATTGACAGTGTTTGATTTTCACTTCTATCTTATACATATGGTAATTTAAGTTGTTTGTCTGAAGATTGAGTCATCTTGGTTAATTAATTAGCTTATTGTGCATTTTGTTGGAGATATTTGCTTGAAAAGAATGCTACTTGGTTTACTCAATGTGTATCAAGAAAGATCATAACTAAAAGAGGGGAAAAAAAATAAGTTTTTGAAATGATGTTTGCGGATTGACAACACTATTCACAAAATGGCAAGCATATCATTCCCGTAGTATCTATCAAGTAAATCGGGTCGTATTCTTAGGGACTCGTGTAATATCAAACAAAATTATACTAAATTCATTAACTAAGGCAAAAAAATTAATCAATGAATATTCAAGGATAATTTGATTCAAGTAAGTTTTTGAAATGATGTTTGCGGCTTGGCAATACTAGCTCGAAATATTTTTTTCTCCAAACTTGCATTGTACTAAGTCTCTGTTAATAAAGATGCTTATGTAGTTGAAATGACCGAGTGGTTTGATAATATTTGGTGTTGGAGATCATTATAAGAAACAAGTCATTTAGTGTCGGCCAAAAATTGTTGCCACATCACAAAAGTCGATGTAAATTTGAACTTAATGACGACTTTGCGTCAGCCTTGAGGTGGAGCTATGATGCTCAAAGCAAAATATTTGCATTTGTATTTTGGTTGAGGCTAAGTTGTATCGGCCAAAATATCAATTATACCTTTGAAGTTAATTTTCTTTTTAAAATGTGATTAACGCTACATGTAGTGTCCGCATGGTGCCTTATTAGCTGACTCAAATAACGTCGACCATAATCAACTCTACGCACGCTACCACTAAAACCACTCATCCAACTCAAATCCTCGTCTCAACTTGAATCTCAATTCCCCTTAGCTGTAGCATTAGAAAACAAAAGACATGCAAGTAAATGACTTATTTGTGGTCGAAGAAAATGAAAAGAGATTAAACTAATAAACTTCTTAGGTAAATTTTATTTTTGTTAGTCATCCATAAGCATAAATCCCTATAAATCATTTCTAATTAAAACAACATGTGCAAGAGTCTTTTAATCTTTCTATAGGTTGATGTATTGTAACAAAAAATACTTTTCAAAATGATTTTGTATTATCTAATAGGAAAACAAACCCTGACAAGCATAGCGAGAAGAACGCCTCATGCTTACATGGCTTTCGTTCCTCATAAAATGCTTCAACTATAAAATATGATCTTGGACAAATAATTTTTTTTTTTTAAATTAACACTGCAATAATTTCTTGTTATATTTCTGTGATCCTTGACTAACTTCTTACTTCAATTAAGCGACCACGTTAAATTAAATTTATTTAATAAAATATTAATATAGTTTAATAATTTTTTTGAGATATTTTTTCTTGAACACAAGTATCTTTTATATGGGAAATAATGTTGCTCAAGTCTTGTAGGACAATATTATGGTGAAAAGCTCTTGGTCCCTTATGTGAATTTTTTTTCCTAAGTGTTTAACATGATTGTATGCATAGGGATTCAAAATTAATATCACTTGTTAGGATGAAATAATACCTTTTTAGTTGATCACACAGTCTTGATGGTAATATACAAAGATCCATTAAAGAAGATAATTTAATGAATATTATTCTTGGAATAACATGATCTTTTGCTTTGTAAAAAAAATGGTCCTTTGTCTTTTAAAGAAAATATAGACCATTTATATCCTTTCCAAATTATCAAAATATTTGAGGAAGGTAAAAATATATGTAAAGAGGTTTTAATTTTCTTACTTTCCTTTTTTTTTTCTTTTGAATTTCAAAACTAAATGAAATAATAAAAAAAATCTCTCCTCTTCTTTCCGATCAAACCAAATGCATTGAACATGCTCTTACACACATACTGATGAACATGTTCTTGCATACATAATTAAGTTGTCGGACACAATTTTGTTTTGATTGAAGGAGAGCAAAAAAATAGAACTCTCCCCATGACCCCAATAAGTTTTAGTGTATTTAGGAGAACCATTAGCAAACTTAACTTTAATATTTTTTTGTTAAATTAAATTCATTTATTTAATTTTTTCTTAAAAGTTTGGATAAAAATTAAATGTAAAATTTCCAATTTAACTTGCCTTAAACCATCTCCATTGATGTATTAAAGACTACAGTATTTTTGCAAAATAGCGTAGGCCAGTTACCATACTCCACAAAAATTTTAAGCAGAATAAAGAACATGGAGCACACATGATGCGAATATGTTAATTGACATTCGAATGAAACATGAAGGGTCACCTGTGGTCCTGTGGACCATGTTCCGTGTGGCTTTCGTTTGGATAGAAGCTTAAAATTGAGACACATGGTGTGGGGGTAAGTACCTAGATAAGGACCCTTAAGAGAGAAAATAGATGAATAATAATAATAATAAGTCTTTAGGAAATTTGGCATTATCTACATTTCAAGTACTTGATATAGGGTTTTGTTTCCATTACTTGAACTCAAAGGTATTCTTTTCACGTTATTGTGCAAATCAGCTACAGGCAAGTGGGACAAATTGATGAAATGGGATGTTCAATCTGAAGACGAAGAACGGTTTGCATCAGTTTATACTATGCATACTCATTCTCTCTTATGGTAGAACAAGCAATAAGGTACGCGCTTGCTACTAGCCTGCTATAATTATCCAAGATGCATGTCAAGAGAAAGTAGAATTCAATTTTTTATAATAAAAAATGCTAGTAATTAATACACTATTTTTTACGTTTTAGACTAAAAAAAATCATGAAAGCAATTCTTCTCTATCTAATAATTTTAACAAATAATATTATAAATTTTAACAAATTTTATCAAACAATACTAAAATACACCTCTCTCCTGATTAATTGTCAGGGTTAATACTTAAGTTAAAATAACTATCATTTTATAGTTTTCTTTGAAAAAGATTATATTTGATAAAATTAGTTGAAAAATTAGTTTGAAGCTACAAAGTTATCTAGTAGTTAGAAGCTGAAAATCCAAATTATTAAATTAGAAGTATTAGATAAAATTAATTTAACTAAAAAATATAAAATGATAGAAAAATAATAAAATTATGATTTATTTTAAAAAGGTAACAAGGAAAATAAATAAATATATCAAGGATAAAAGTGGAACAAAATATAAAAAATTAGAAACTAGAAGTTAGTGTTTTAAAAAATGTTATTTCAAGTATTGCTTCAAATAATGTTAGAAATTATTAAAAAAAACTTATTTACCGAATAAGTAAAAGAGATTTTCAATTAATAAAAAAATTAAAAATTAGCTAAAATTTATTGTGGAACGTAGCCAAATTTTTTAGTATTTTGATAACATGTATAATAGAATGGGACGGAAACAAATAGATGGATTCTATTTTATCCATATATTAATAAAAGACAATAAATTAAAAAGTAATATATTTTAATCTTTGTTAGAAAAGGGCTAAGAAACAAAGTAAAATATTCCATTCTGTTTCGAGTCATCAAACCTTGCCTCAAACTCTAGACAGTTGCCAAGTACTTAACTAAACATAAATTAGAAATGGGATAATAACCCTTCAGCTGCCTTTTTCTTATAAATTTTTTTTTTATACAGGAAAGGATATTTAGATGAACTTTATTATGTTACTAGATCATTTCACACTGAGACGGAAGGGTTAAGTAAGTTTTAAGTTTTCTGTTAATTTTTTTAAAGGTTTTCTGTTAGATTAAATTAGTCCTTTTTGTCATTTTTTTGCACTAAATGTGTTAATTTCAACAAACATGACAAATACGTATCTAATTTCTCATTTGTCACCAAATTAACTAAATTAGTATAATAAACTAATAAAAGGATTATTACAATATAATAGAATCACTTTAAGATACTAACATGACAAATACCTATCTAATTTCTCATAACTGGTCAACTAACTTTTTTTTTTTTTTTTGTCAAGATAGTCTCCTTACCGGTGAATCTATCAAACAGTGTATGTGAATTGGGCTATGTTAAAATTCAGCGAGTTCCCATCCAAAAGACAGCTAGATGGACACAACTGGTGTATGAGGGAAGGAGATGCCTATTCTCACTCCTTGTTTGCTATTCCCACCCCCACGTTATTCATAAACCTTGAAAAAATCTAATCTAGACTTCTCTACACCCCCTTTCTCTTACTCTCACCTCCTTCCCTGCACAGCTCACACCCCTCTCCTCCCACCTCCATTGTCCCTTCTTTCCATATACACAACAACCAAGATATGTTTTTGTTATATAATGATAAGAAATACACACCCGGCTGTATAGTTTGTTTTTTTTCATAATTTTTCATTGTTTTACAGTCATTTGTTCCAATTTATGGTTTTTAATTCATTTAGGTTTTGTTTGGGAGTTAGGAGGGGAAGGGAAGGAAAGAGATTCAAGGGGAAGGGAGGGGAAGGAAAGGGAGGAAAATGAGGAAAGTTCCTTCCTCTTTGTTTGGGAGTTAAAAATATATTAAGAGAGGAAAATGGAGAGTTAATAAAATATTTTTATAATTTTGTCATTGAATTGTGATTCAGTGCTTTGTATTTTGGTGTTTTATTAACACTGGCTGGGATATGATAGTAATTTTATTAATACTAGATGGGATAGGATAGTAATTTTATTACTTTTCCTTCTAAAAATCCCCCAAATAGGGGGGACAACAATTTTTAGGCTTTGGAGGATTTCATAGGAGTTTTAAAAATCCTCAAATCCTTTCCCTCAAAAATTAAAAATCTCAAACAAGGAGATCTCTCTACCTAAACCTTTCCCTTCCCTCCCTTCCCCTCCAAAATCTTTCTCCCAAACAAAGCCTTAGGATTTATTAAAAATGATTTTTAAAGTAGTTTTGCATTTTTGATTAAAATTATTTTGAAATTTAATTTTATGCATTATTTATTAGTTAAGTTATTTTTAAGGTTTAATATAAAATTTTAAGTTTTAACATGGTTATTGAAATTTAATATTGTTTAATTAATTATTTATAGTAAATTTGATTGTTTTATTTTTCCATTGTGAAATTACTATTTTTTTTAAATCTATTGTTTACACATATTAATAATTATTTTTATTTATGAACATAATTTCTTTTTTATTATTAACAATCATTTTTAGTTGTAGATTATTTAAAATTAATGTTTATTCTTAATTTATATTTTTAATGTTGAATAATTTAAATTTTTTGCAACACATGTCTGTTTTGTAGTAATAAAGAACAATATTTCCATTAATTTCATAAAACAACCCACTAACAACCAACATGGTAGCATTCCTACATAGATCTCATAAAACAAACAATAACAACCAACATAATAGCACCCATACATAGATTTCATAAATTTAAATATTAATTTATCATTTTGAATGGAATTTTAAGAAGATGAAAAATATTTTTTCACATCATTGTCATCTTTAAGTTTCATACAATTATACTAAACACAATTTTCACCTACATATATAGGTTGAAGGTAATAAATGTCAAGCAACATGCTACCTCCCATGGAATCTCTAATATGATTCCAATTTATATTTTGCAAAGAGAAATCATATTCATGTAAAAATGACATTTTGGAATATAAAAAGTATCACATACATGAAGGGTGTGAATATCAATCAAGAAGTGAGAATAATAGGTTATGTGTCTGAACTCACCCAAAGTCCCTAGAATTTTACATTACAATTTACAATTATATTTATTGCAATTATTAACAAAGAAAGGAATACAATTGTTGGATTAAAGGGAATTACTATTCACACCCTATATTTACTATTTAGGCAGTCACCTTTTTAAGACAAAAATACCTTATTTATATAAAATAACACATACTTAGTCTCATTCCTTTTTTAGGGATATTAACGGGGTTAGTTTGGTTCGGATATAGGAAAAAATAAAATTCAAATCAATTGATTTTAATTAGTTCAATTTGGTTTGGATTTTATAAATTTTTTGTCTAACATGACTCAAACCAACTCAAAAAGTAATGGATTGGTTCGATTTGAGTCATTGGATATCTGCTCATTTTTTAAAAAATTTAAAAAGATTTAAAAATAATATGATTTTGTCTAGATTTTAACAAATAATGATGTCATAATATAATGTAAGCAACATATTTAAATGTTGTTTGCCTATAACCAACTAAACAATAATATAAATTATATAAAAAATAACATGGGATTAATTGATTAAATAAAAAAACTTCATCTATATATAATAATCAAAAGAAACTAAACTAAATTATCCAATACAAATATTGATTTTGAAGACAAAGTGAGTCAAACACAATGAAAAGATTAAAAGAAAAACAAATTGGTAAATTAATTAAGCATTAAAAAAATACATATTGGTTTGATTCATGATTGAAAAGTATGAATTTGATATCCGAACCAATCAATAATTTAACTTTTGCTTGATAAAGACTATATTCATAAGACATATTTAATGAATAACACTTTTTTTTTTCTTTCTGATTTATAACTTTTTTATATGTGGTAATGTCATAAATAAGATTAACTTCCTCTTTAACGAACTCATTAACTTAAACTTTGAAGCTTGCAAATTATAGGTTGACATGAACTAGAATTATTGAGCTTCCAAAAAAGTGAGAGGAATTGCAGCAAAACCTTGACAAGTATACTGATTTTTTGCATTCCTTTATAGCACCTAAAATGCACATGTCAAAATTAAAAAATCGATGTGAAACATGACAAACTGGCACATGTCAAAATTAAAAAATTGATGTGAAACACGAAAAACTCTCGAGAAACATTAACTATGTTGTAGATCTGTCTCTTCTCTTGACCCTTGAAAAGAAAAAGTGTTAGATACAAGAAAAGAAGACAATAAAGGAGAAGAGAAGAGAAATACCTACATCTTCAAGGCTAATCAAGTGAAATTTATTGTACAAGCTCAAGAAACTACCATGTAAAGATACAAAAGAATGAAATAGGGAATTGAGTAAACGAATTGAAGAAGGAAAATGAAAGTAGAAGAATGATTACTTGGTGCATAGAAGGCCTAGAGATTTTTTTTTTCTATTGTAAGTATAATTTCTGGAAGAGATGAGAACTGGAAGAAGACATGGATGTTATCTCTCTTAACAATATATTGGCTAGACTAGCTGACAATTAAGGTGATAGGATAGTATATAGAACCATGACACCATGACGATGAAGAACAGGTGCCTAGTGCAAAAAAATAATCATAAATTTATATTTATTTATTTAAAAATGAAAAAACATAAAACTATTTAATATTATTTTATCTAGAGTCTTTATTTTTTTTTTATTTCCACTTGTTCCCTTATTTGTATTTTTAATAATTTTTGTGTTTTGTTTTTGTTATATGCAATTTTGTTTTATAATTTGGACATGAGTACTTAACAATCCATTTTAGAAATGTTCAAGAAGCTCTACCTGATTTTGAATTCTTTTTAATAGTTTAGTTTTTTTTAATGGCTAGAAATATAAAATAATACAAAAAGTGGTAATTAAATAAAAGACTATATAAAACCATTTAAAAGATTGATAAATTAGAAAATTAATAATCAGTTTCTAATAAGGTCTAATTCAAAATTAAAATTCTCATAAAAAATTGAAGAAAAAAAATCAAATTACAATTATACAGTTTAATAATTTGTTTAAAAATTGTAACTAAAATATAATAATTAGCATTTACACATGTGGATGGAGTTTTTGGCCGTAACTAGATCGGTTGAAAGTCATTTTGCATCAAATATTTAAGGTTGGCGACCAATTGGTTGGTTTATAAATGATGTGTTTTGATAGTAATATTAGAACTAATTGAATTTGGTGATCATTCATTTTTATGATCATAGATTTATAAAAATCAAGACGATATTCCTTTATATAAGTATATTAAAATAAACTCCTTTTATCAAGCAAAATTTTTAAATATGCTCCTTAAAAATGTGACATCTTTTTATAACATATATGAGATTTATTTCATGAGATTTTGCTTATAAGTATATAAATTTTGATATTTAATCATGACAAAAAAAAGTAAAAATTAGTAAAAAATAATATCTTATAAAATTAGGAATCTTACAAAAATAAGGATTTTATAATTTATGATCAATATTTATTTATCTTCCAATTAAACTCTAAATTAGTCGGAGTTTATTTTCCTAATGAACTAGAGGATTAGAACAAAAATAAAAATAATAATTAGGAGTCTTACAAAAATTAAGGATCATACAATGAAAAATTGAAATTGCTGTCTTGGAGATGGATCTCTAACAAAGACGGGTTTTCATGCTGGCTCTCATGCTGGTTTAATGATCCTTTAACATGCGTTGCAGCAAGTTCGATCATGCAATAATCATAGTGGGCTGGGCTTTAATCATGGTATAGGTGTTGTTGAGTTGGGTACAAACTGCATGACATGCAGATGAGTAGTGGGGAAAATCGTAGAATTAATGGTAATGTCCTTTGGTTATAGGATGACGCTGTTTAATTACTGTTTATTGTGAATTCAATTTTGGCTGCATTTTTAGGCACTAACACATTCGGTTGTGGAGTGCATGGGTGGTTCATTTTCAGTAGTGTCACTGTCATGATGTTAAATGTGATTCTATAAGCGCAGCTACAGGAGTAATAAAATGGGATCTTTATATTACTGTCGTGAAGTGGTTCTAACATGTATGCTGCAGCTCTGTAAAAAATAATACATGTATGCTGCAGCAAGCAGGTTTTGGGTCTAACATTTGTTTATGGTTAAATATATTAATATTTATTATAAAACCCATTTTTCTAATTTTTAATTCCTTTTCATTATCAAACTTCAAATACATGAATATTTATTATAAGACCCATTTTTTTATAACAAATTTATTATAAGACCCATATAAAGAACTCAAGGGAATTTACGTAAGCTCTCCGTAGCTCCTTATAACTAGAGTAACACTTGGTAGTTTTCATATAACTCATGGAATAATTCACCCAAATTGCAACATGACCCTGGTAGCATTATTCTCCCTAATAAACCCCAACTCATATTATATACTCATTATATATAAGTTGGATTGAATGATTAAAAAGAAAAAAGAAAAAAGAATCATAAATTTAATTTCTTTTATTAACAAAAATTAACATTAATTGTAAATTTCTAACAAACTAATATTTACTGATATAAAAAAAAAAAACACAAGTCATACCATATATCTTCATCAAAATTACACTAGCTAGTCACACCAAACGTCACATAACCCTCAAAACTCTATTATAACTTCATTTTTTTTTTTAATTTAACATCCTCAACTATTTCGTTCAAGTTCAATTTTTTAAAAGGAGACTATTTAGGCACAATACTTTAAGGCATTTTTGACCTGTTCTTTGATTCAAAATTAGAATTTCGCCTTGGTAACAACATTTAATGTCAATCTTCATTGCACATGATACTAAATTGAAATTCTAATTTTGATTGAATAACAATACTAAAAAACACTTTAAGGTAATGTGCCTAAATTTTGTCCACTTTTTAAAATGAAGAAAACCCCATATCTTGTTCTTGTGGAAAATAGGTGTCAATCTTCCAATTCTCATACCATGCTTCTTCACCCATCGAATCATCAAGCCTCCAAGTTTCATCTTCAAAAATATGTTTGGGTATTTCGACACAAGCATATCCATTAGAACGACAATCATCCTCATACGACATTAACAAGTCACTAATGTCAAGGTCTTGGAGGACACCTGTCAAGCAATGATTATGGTCATCTAGTTGCATGGATGCAGAAGGGTTATGATTCTCCCAGCTCGTTGTAATCAAATTCATTGTGTTGACTGAATCATTGACTGGCATCATAACCTTGGTACATCTCATTGGGTGAGGGGGTTTTGTAGGATCAAGAACATTACCAAAGGAATTTTTTGAGCACCGTGGAGATTCAATTCTTAATTTGATAGGAATGTTGTTGTTATGGCTAGGAATTTTGTTATGCTTGTCCTTGTGCTCTGTCTTCTTTCTCAAATAAGTATTCCAATAGTTCTTAATTTCATTGTCTGTTCGCCCTGGTAAGCGTCCCGCAATTAGAGACCATCTACATCAAACCAATATATAAATACATGAAGATCAAGAGAATTGTTAGTTATATATTTTTTAACATATTACTTTTAATTTATTCTTTGTGACCAACAAAAGAAAAGAGAAAAAGTAAATGCATGTATCAATATAAATAGATAGATATACCACCTATTCCCTAAGAGCTTATGTAGTCTGATAATGAGATCTTCTTCATCCGAAGAAATGTTTCCTCTCTTGATATCTGGCTTGAGATAATTCAGCCATCGGAGTCTGCAACTCTTCCCACATCTTTTCAAGCCTACATTTGGAACACCAAAAAAAAAAAAAAAAGAAATTTGGAAATAATTTTGAAACATATATGACCAAATAATTTTGCATCGTATATATACCTGCTCTTTTAGAAAGCTCTCTCCATTTTCCTTCCCCATGAACTTGAACGTAGTTCATAAGAATTTTGTCTTCTTCAGCAGACCAAGGACCTCTGTTCATAGCATATTGATTGTCACAATTGGCCTTTCTTCCCATCTTCTCTATTTCTCTGCCTCTCTCACTCTCTGTCTCTCTCTATTCTTGGATTCTGAAAGGTGTTTGTGAATGCTCCCTTAAATACTTGCTCAGTTTTCTTTTAATTAAGTACTTAAATATATTTAATTTCTATGGTAGATTAATCAACTAAATCACGATCAGGATGATAACAGTTCTTAACTTGTTTAGTCCATTCAAATGGGACCGGTAGTGCCATAGTGGTGGTGTTCTTTTCCTTCAAGGAGAAAAGTAATTTAAACTATCAATATAATTTGTGCTTCTATTATGATTCAACCTATTACGTCCCCAAAATTTCGGTAAATATCAAATTAGTTTTGTACTTCTCTTTATAACATTAATAAAAATTTTAAACCCCACTCACTGTTGGGATTCATTACTGCATGAATTGGACCAATTCCTAATATAAACTATAGTTTAATGTTAAAGAGGTGGCATTTCAATCAGATAAAGAGTAGTATGATTTAAAAAAAAGTGCGACAAAATTATGACAAACAGATATCGAATAAAGGTTGGTCACACCAAGCCTCGAAGGAGGCAAACTTAGTGGCTCAAAAACCAGAACAATCATACTCAGATATCATATCTCACGGGTCCCTCTTCAATCTGATTTGTATAACAGCTGAAAAATAAATAACAGAAGTATAAGATGATTGCATTGCCATTTCTATATATTGTATTTGTTTCTAGGCAAATCTTAGAAGAAAAGAAAGACAAAGAAAACAAAAAGGGGAAAGATCTTGGTAGCCCCTAGCCAGTCAGCCTCGTGGTGCCTCCGCGCAGGAAGGGCCCTAGACCCAAACTTTGAGATTTGAGATCGATATCATATCATCATTTCCAGTACGATCCCAGATATTTTTTTTAGTGCAAATTTAACTTTCTTATCACTTTAGTGATTTCACTTTAGCAATATACTATTCACTGAAGTTTTATCTCATTCATACTATTGGATATATAATAATAATCTACATAATGATTTATTTTTCTTAATAAGTTATATTATGTATATAACATTTAAATATTTTTATTTTATTTATCTATATTATGTTAACTATTTTATTTATATTTTTTTTACTTTCATCTTTTTATTTTTTTTCATTGTGTAAACTTTGTGTAATTTAATTATAGAAATTTAATTTTTTATTAAATAATTTTTTGGTTATATGTGATTTGAAAACTATAATATAATATTTTTTTAATAATCTTTTTTGTTAAAAAATAATAGTACGTTAAATTGTCAAATAATAATTTGAAGAGATAAATTAAATGACATATTTGAAAATTATAAATTATTTTAAAATAAATATATTAATGAAATTTATTAAATTATGTATTATAATCTTAAACTAAAGACAAAACACAGAAGAAACATATTATATTACAAATATTTGAAGTTTTAATAAAATAATAAACAATAATACTGTAAAATCGTTAGCAACATTAAACATAATATTATAATAAGTCATAGTATTAGACGGTATGAAATTAAAAATTCTAATTAAACACCATTATAGAAACCTTGGATGAATGTCCAATGTCGCATGTCCAACATTATCTGGAGTCGCCCACTGCATGGCTGCATTCACATCGTGTCCCCGGGAAGTGTAGCAATGGTTCAAAAGTTAATGTATAAAATGACCTGCTCAACCAATATCATCACATTTTTCAGTTGATTTCACATTCTTTTTGCAAAAAAATAAAGTTTGTCACACTGTCTAACTGCTGAGGTCATCCTTAATCCAATTCAAAAGCAATTAGTTGGTTATTAAAACATGTGATTCTATGCCAAAAAAGAAGGAAATAATTTAAATCACAGAGACAAACAATGATCAATATATAAAAATGACTAAACAATATTATAACTTACTACTTAGCTAGGTAATTGCATCAATAAGAAATAAAAGTTGATGAATATCAATTACAATAGTGGATAGAATATCACATCTTAAGCATATAGAGAACTAAGAAGATCGTTAAAAATATTTGGTTTCCTCTTTAATTTCTTTGTTAATATTTTTTTTTTTTTGCATTTTCAATTTACTAAAGAAATTAACTCAGTTATTATTGACATGACTTTGTAATGTTCTATTCGGGGGGGGGGGGGGGGGGGGGGGGGGG
>PYAF01001681.1:1370352-1420149 GCA_007407185.1 Glycine tomentella | reverse complement strand
ATAATTTGGTTCCTCCATATTATTAAAAGACGAGGATAAAATTATATTAGTATAGACTATATCAACCATTACACCATTTAATAGTTTTTATTTGAGTAATTTAATATAAAAATACTGTTGGATTAGAAGTTTTTTTAAAGGTTGGATTAGAAGTTATGATCATATAGATTATATACAAAATTTTATATCAATTTAAAATCATTTGATTTCTCGTTGGTGTATAGCAAAATTAATTTAATATATACTTTGAAAATATATAAAAATATGGATTAATTTATTATCTCTTTATTGTTCAATATTCAAAACAATACATAAATTTAAATTTAACGTTGGACGATGGATAAAAAACACATTTTACATAAAATTATTTATGGTAGAATTATTGATGTAACTTTCAATAATAAATTTATTTCATAATTATCAGATACATCAATAATTACACTATTCTAAGACTCCAAAGTTTCTACGGGAATAGTATATTTCCACCCTTCTCAATGAAAATGAACATCAAACATCACAAATTATATAGGATCAGATTGCAAAAAAAAAAAAAAAGAATTTAGGATAATTAAGAAATGAATGACAGTGTATGCATGTTGAATTATGTGAAATAAATTTTGATATTGGACCAAACGGTCCAAACAGGCTCTATAATCGAGTGGGTCTCAGCGGGCGATGAGTGACTCCGAAGTCAACCATGCGTGTTTTGATTGGTTTGCTCTGAATGAATGAGGTCATTTTCCTGCAACGGTGGGAACAAAAACAAGTGTCGGATATGATGAAACAATTTAACAATAATAAATTTATAATCAAAGAAGAAGGGGTTGTAATTCTAATATCTTTTTATACGATCTATTTTTAATATTATTTTTTGATGTTGGATAAAGTTTTATATTGATCTTAGTTAACAGTAAAGAACGACATCAAATTGTTTATTGCCTCCGATCTTATTATAAGATGTAAATTTAAAATATTGTATTAGTTTTTTTTATAAGATTTAATTTATTATGTTTGTTGTATTAATTATTTTTAGATTAAAAATATTTATCAAAGAGAGAAAATATATTGATAAATAATTAAAAGAGAAAAAAGTATTAATGATAAGGATATTTTAAAAAAAAATTATAAATTTAAGAATTTTGCAGGTCAGGAAGCGCTTTATTATTATTTTTTAAAATCTAATTAGTCTAAAGTGAATATTCTCGCTAGGGGATATTGTGAATTTATTTCCGTTGTTTAACTATTCAATTAAATTTGTAAATAAAAAACTACTATTTAATTAACGACTCATCTTAATTCATGTTTAAGATTTTCAAAACTTTTCAGATTTCCACTTTGACTTTGAAAGCAGAATTTTGCCAAATGATTTGCTTTTCTTTATTAATCTTTGTATTATAATTTTATATTTTTTTAACAACCTCTTAATAGTTTTTAATAACTATAAAATGATTTTATTTTACTTTGCAACTCTTAAGTATTATTGAAGATTAATTTTGAAGATCGAAACATTTAAAATTTAGAGGAAAATTAAATATTTTATTTTGTCATCATATTATTAATATGAAATATTTATTATTTATTATTTTCAATTATATTTTTCATTCAAAAATTTAAATTCAATACACTATTTAAAGGATTCAAATTTAGTTTCACTTGCTACACGGACATGTTGATAAAATTCAAATTAATGTCCTTCCTTATTACAATAGTTTGAGTAAAAGTATTGTATTAAAAATTCTGAGAAAAAAAAACGTAGACTTAAATATGTTTTAGATTTATAATAAATGATCGATTTTCATTTTAGATCCATAATAATTTTTTCTATTTTATTTTATATTGAATCCATGATATATATATATATATATATATATACTTTTATTAAATCATAACACGATACCATCTTAATAGTCAATATATATTAAAAATATCTTAACACAAAGACTTAAAACAAAAGAAAATATATATATAAAAGATCCATTGCAATGAAAATTTATTAAAAGTCCAAAACAAAAATTATTTATTTATTATGAAATTAAAACATATTTAATTTAAAATTTAATTAAATTTTTAGATAATATATGTGTAGCTGCGGTCAAATTTTAGCTTTTATGTGTCTTGGTTCTCATTATATGAAGTGCGACTGAAAATCTCCAAGTGCACCACCAACGTTGGCATTTGGCCATTTGCAAATTATGCTCATCTCTCCTTTGACCACTTTTCATCTGCGCATTGCCTTGCGTCATCTTTTCTTCTAGAACCACTACTTGCTCTTGTTCAAGGATCCTCAACGTGTGAATGGACAACTTTTTTTTTTTTTTTTTTTAACGTGACCATTTTTTCCACAGAATATAATTGATGATTCAATTGTTTTAACGGATGAGATAAAACCCTCTAACTTGTTTGTTTAATTGCTTGCTGTATTTGTGTTTGCAATCTTTCATTATGTCAGCTCAATATTCTTGAAAAAGTCGATCGTACGTGTCGATCTAATGTCAGTCAATAGTAAAATTCAGTTATAATTTAATAATATAAACAGTTAACTACGGCATAATTACTTACAACGATTTCTTTTTTATCAAATGAAAATGATATGAAACATATTTTATTTCTTATTTGTGGGTTTCTAAGCTACTATTTAAAGAAAGCATTATTTCGATTAATTAGACTTCTAGAAAAAAGAAACTAAAAGTAAAGGATAAAGACATAATAAAATCGTCCGTAAAGTAATGCAGAACTAGATTAAATTAAGACATTAAAAGAGAATAACGAAAGAGAAAATGAATTTGATTTATGTCTAGTTTATAGTTTGATGCACAATTTATATGCCTATACAAGTAGTTGCCTACTTATCTCAACTAAATATGTCTACCAGTTCCTAATTCCCTTAAACCATGCATGCTTACAATGATATGGAGACTTGGCAGCCAACAATAGTGCGAATAACTGCCTCATCAACTAATATGTTATCATAATTCTAATTGATGACTTAGGTTTTAGTTAAACATTTAATTGATATCCTTCAACCACAATCTTATCTAAAAGGGATGATTTTCTATGTTGATAATTAGTTGTAAGTGCAATACAACTGATTATCAACCTATGTCGAAAAAGATGGAGCATTTGAGTCTGATTTTGCTTGTGCATGTAATTGCTTGGTTTTGTGTAAATAAAGGACTTTGATTCAATCATTCACAATATGTGGATGCATTTTGTGACATTTTCACAGGAATGCAACCTTACTGAAATGAACAATCAAATAACTCAGATTCACAATTTGAAGAGCAACATAAAAAAAATCAAAATAAAATTATTCAATCTAACTGTAAGTGAATTCCGTTTATCTCAGTTATATTATTATGTAAATGAATTCTGATCTGAATGATGAACTTCGATTAGAAGGGGTTATCAATTCTCTGAACTGTTTCAAATTTGATTAGAATTTTGAGTTGTACTCATTCAACAAATCTTTCTTTGCTAATAAAACTAGGGAAAGTATTACGCTTTGAAGTTTGAACAAAAAGCTAGCTGGAGCAGAATTGATATAAGGAGAATTGAGAAGCAAGAATTCCTAACTTTTATTTTATTTTATTTTGGATTATAATTAATGACAAATATCATCCAGCATCTTATTAATAAAAAATGATTTTGATAAATTTTCACCAAAAGTTTTTTTTAATAATATTAGTCAATTTAAAATGAACTTAAACATTAAAGTAATTATTATAAAATTAATAATCTTACCCTGCATAGCACCTTTTAATTAAATAATATTGTAAAAAATATTTGCAACAGCACATTCTAATTATTTTTTAATCAAAATGAATGGATTTGTAAATCACAATGCAATTCAATAAATGTCATTATGCCAATGGGTAGTTTTCTTTCTCATATTTTTTCTCAAAAGTATTTTCTTTTGAAATCAATCCTATTCAAAGTTTTCTATTCTAATAATTGATTCATCCGTATAAAAATAAACTTAATATAGTCAAATAATTAAAATGATACATATGCAAATGAAACTAATCAAAAGCTTTTACTAATGCCATTATCCATTTTAATTCTTAACATTTTTTTTAAAGTTTAAATAAAGCTAATTTTTCGTGGGAAAAAAACTAAATCTATATTTTGAATTTTTCGTTAGTATAAACTTTGTCCAAGAGAAATTAAATTGTTGGTATAGATATTTTGAATTTACATTAATGTCTGATGTATTATACTTACACTTGCAGATATATTATTAACATCTGTAGACTATTGCATATTAGATAAAGATTATATAATTAGAAACTGACTCAATTACCAAACTACTAGTATATCATGTTTTTTTTAGGTAAGGAAACGTCGTATAAAAACGTTATCGAAAATGATAATTAAATTGTATTGATTCTCTATCCACTTGAGAGGGTTATTCTCAAGATATCCTATTTTAATAATATTTCTTTTGCTTAAAAACATAAATAAACAAAAACATATTGAATGCATATAATTTATGCATCTTTGTTACTGAAGAACCAAATGACTAATTTATGCATTTTGAAGATCAACCAAAATCTGTTTACTCATATATAACTCATGCATTACAGCTAGGGAAAAAAAAGGAGTTACTTATCATGATATACCTTTATTCACTAAACCTTTAATTTATAAATTTCCAAGTTTCGAGCAAGGTACATATATACGTACATTCACATAGTATATAGTATCTTAGACGTGACACATTTTAATTTCACCTATACAAACATCCTCTGTATGCTGGTGTCCAGTAATCTGGTCCATTGCTTTCTCTGTAAACTAGAGGAGTACATGAAGTAGGAACTAAACACAGACCTCTGCTTAGAAGGTCTAGCTTTGTGTCCTCCTTATGATCTTTTCTATCCAAGCTTCCCCATGGATCCTTCAATCCCATGAAAATCAATGTCAATTGATTAATAGGGTTAATTAATTATTGCTGAGAGAGAAAACTTGAGAGACTTTTAAAATGAACGAACAACTTTCTTACCTTGTGGGAATTAGCTTTCAAGTAAGGGCTGCTCAGTAGCTGCAAAATATGTATGAATGTTTTGTTGGTCAGAAAATATGCATGAATGCAATTGTAAATTAAGCAAAAAAAAAAAATATTACGTTAAAGGAATTGAACAACAAGAAATTTAACCCTTATTGTATAATAATTAATTAATTAGTTATATTTGTGAAGGATAAAATAATAATTAATTAAATATTTTTGTGTTTAAAACTGCATCTTAGCTCTACGTATATGTTGGGGATAGCCAATGGTTAAGCATTTACGTGATCTTTAATTTATATTTGAAGTCTCATATATGATGCTCATGAGATCGACAAAAGTGTGCAATCGTTCAATGCAACGTTCTTTATTCATTTTAATAAGGGATTTTAATTTATTTCAGAAGTCTAGTTTCGTTGGCATTAGAAATGATAAGAAGAAAGAAAGCAATAGCAACAATAATTGTGTATTATGTAGTTACATAATGCAATGGAAAGAAATTTGTCCATAATGATGCCCACCTGGACTTGTTCTTGAAGAAACTTTATGTACCCTATTGCTTCAAACAGCACAGATGCTGTATCTGTCTGAAATTCAACAAAAAATTGATCATAATGAAGTAGGTAGTGAGAAAAGTAGAGCACTGTTAATAATATATATTTATAAAGAAGAGGAAACGAAAAAAGCGAGGGTGTTAGTGCAATATGGGTAGTAACCTTTCCAAATGGAGACACAATTTGCTGAAGGGCTGTGATTTTGTCCCCTAGCTTGACTTTGGGTGCCTGCACCTTTTAAACAATGAATAGAAGTTTCTTAACAGTGCACACAAAAGGAGGTTCCCCCCTTTATGCTTTTCTTTACACTAATAACTTCATGTGTTGGGCATTTTATATATATATACCTTTGAAGAAGAAGCTGATGATGTATCTTGCTTAGGCTTTTTCAACATTGCATCTGAAGATTCTTCAGATCTTTTCTTCTTTACTTCACGTGTTGTCACCTCCCCTTTTCCATTAACATTAGTTCTTATCTGCACCGCATGATCATATTGTACACATTTCATAAATAAATTAAGCTAATTAAAGCCGTATGATAAAACCATATATAATAATTTGTTTATGTATATATAATAGTAACCTTAATTACCGGTGGTGCTGGTGTCTGAAGACCTTGCTTCTTTGGTTCAGATACGTTCAGGTACTTCATACTAGGCTTTTGACCATGGACTCCAATAAATGGCCTTCCCAATCTACTATTAAAGGATATAACATCTGAGAAATTTCTTGTGCATGAAGAAATATTGGGCATGCCATGGTAGACTTTGCAACTATCTCCCACTGAAAGACTATTAAATCCATTTTGATATCCATTTGCATTTAATGGTTTTCCTGGTGGCACTTCACTTGCATGATACTCTTGCTTGACCTTCAGGTCATGATCATAGCAATTAGGGAACACTCCAGAGTTTCTACTTGCTTCTCCAAAAGGTTGCTTGAAGTATTCAGATTGTGGGAAGTGATGATCCATGGAATTAGAACTCATGGACATGTTTGTTGTTTGTGGATCAAAGTGGCTACTAACTTCTGGTGGGGCAATAGACCAAGTGCTCACAAGATTAGATAACTTGGTCAACCTTTCATTATTCTCAATCATCGCCTCACTGAACCCATTTAAGTGCTTCTCAAAGCTATTTAGTGAAGTTGAACCATTATATTCCCAACTTGAATGATCTAGTTTCTTCAAGTAGTCACACACTGGTTGAAACATAGTGCTTGTCATGCTTTTGGATGACAGTGCATCCAGAAAATTCTCTCCAATTTCTTGGCTGTTGTGTAACTCGCCGTTTGATCCAACACCTCTAAAGTTATTTGTGAGAAAAATTTGTTAAGTAAACTAAATGAAAAATATATCAAACCATTCTTAATATTTTGTGCACATGCAAAAAATTCATCTGGATAATGAAAGATTTCAAAGATAATAAAACACTATTGAAGTTGTATGCCTTATAGTGTTTAAGATCAGTTTTATTTGTTTGGATAAATATAAAAAGGAAACTGACCAAATAGATAGAAAATAAGAGATCGTAGTTTTATAGTATGAATACACAAACGAATTGGTTGACTGGTATAGCGCACATAACAGCTTTTAGATAGTGGAAAGCAAAAAGCCTAGATAATTATTTGACCAATGAAAATCATAGTACCTTAACCCTATTATTAATTAGGACCTATATATAAGCACCCTTAAATTTCACCCTTTTTCTATCCTTAAAGATTATTCTCTTATCTCTTCTTACCGCAGCCGGTTATATATAGCAATAAACAACATCGAATATACTTATTTATAAAAGTACTCTAGTAAATAATCTTATTCATCATATAGCTATATTTATTCCATCTTTTATTGTAAAATCATTAATAACATACAAACTTACGATAAAACATGACTCCAAAGTTGATTATCTGAAGCATGTTCTCCCATCAACTCGGTGGAGGAAGGAGCAGGTGGCTCAATGAGTCTGCGAGAGGACTCAACGGTGAGGCTTGAATGGTTGGAAGCATTAGTGAAAGATGTAGAGACAGATATATCCTCCTCACAAGAAGAGGAAGAGTTAGGGTTTGGTTGGTTGTTCCATGTGCTATTAGTATCGTTCCAGGAAGAAAGAGAATTTGCCTGTAGATACCACCAATTGAATGGGGTAATAGAGGTTGCAACTGTGTTTCCAGCTCTTTCTTCAGTCATCTCTCTCTAATATCTTTCTCTCAAAATTTTCTTTCTTATTACTCTCCCTTTTATTGGTTGAATAATGGACCTTGGCTAGGGTTGGATATATAACTCTCTCTTTGTTTCTTTGTTGTTGTGGTGGGGATTTATTGAGAAGATTGCTCCAATTTCAGTGACGTATAAATTTGTAGGTTATATCAATTATAGGGGAGACAATAAAATATGCAACCTGAATTTTTCCACTAACGTTCGTGGGCAATTATTATATGAGGTGATGGGCCAGCACGAGTTTTGGCTTAATGTTGCTAATGTTGGTGAGCATGGTATTTGGGGTTGCTAGTTTTATTACCACTTAGGTTATTACTCATTAATTTTTTTAATATTACTTTCATTCTAGATAATTAAAATGTAAATTACATCAAGTTCTCTCTATGCTTAGGTTTTTGATATAAAAAGAAAAAATATTGATTTACAAAAAATAACAATTCTGTTTTGCTCTATACGTACATTGAGCACTTACTTTCCGGTCTTTCGTGAAGAGTACAAAGTATTACCACTCATTCCATGGGGATAAATAACTTTCTCTAAATATTGTAAACACTTAATATAAATTAACGTTCTGTGCCAAAAAATAAAAAATTACAGAACAGCAGAAAGTATAATTTCGCATGCAATTTTCCATATTCATGCAACTATACGTGTTGATCATCATCAATTTTTTTTATCATGTAATAAAATACTTTAAAGGATGCGATCTCGCAGTTCTAAACGAACTGCATGTAATGCTCATCCTAAGCATGGTGTAGTTTATTAATGTGGGATAGAATTTGGATAGAGATAAGCTTTTTTGTGATGATTTTGACCTAGTTTGGTTTTGTTTAGTTTGTGGAAACTTTTCATTTACAAAATATTTCTGAATTTAATTTTTTTTAAAAGAAATTATGCCAATCTTTAGTGAGGTTACAAGTGTTATGTAAAAGTTACACGAGAGAGTTTCTGAAAAAAGTTAAGATGAATAAACTAATATTAAATTATACTAAAAGTTTAATTTAATTTTTAAGTATTTATTAATAAATTTAGTTAAAGTGGTTTTTTGTTTTTCAAAATTGTAAGTTATTATATATATATATATATATATATATGTATGTATGTATATAACCTAGTCTAGAAGTTAGGTTTTTCAAGTATGAGAAGTTGGAAAAGGAAGAGTTTAGCATTTTTCATTACTTAGAATCATAGACTACCGTACACTATTTTTGGACTCGCTGAATTAATTTTCCATATGCGTTTCGCTAAATTCAGCTTGTGAGACCCACCTGTTGCAAATGGACATGTTGTGAGTGGAAGGATCAGTTTGTTTTTGTCAAATGGAGAATGCTCACCACTCAAAATGTTCTTTTGAAGAAAATTGTTTTGGACAAATGGTGCCAAATGGAGTTTTACTCTTTTACCATTGTTGGATCGTGAAGAGAACTGAAAATATTAATTAGGATCTTGAATAATAATTAATAAGTAAAACCCATATATGCAATTGTTAAATTCACAATCTATCTTAAGGCATGTTTTCAACTTCAAGTAAAAATCAGTCTAGATCTAACTAAAATCAACTCAAAATCTCTTAATAAGAAATATGTAGATTTTTATTTTAACTTGGTCATCTCCATTGATGACTTCTCAGAGGAGGAGACCCACACTGGAGCCTCTGACAATGAGTCCTTTTCAGGGAGAAAGGGGGATTCACGTCGTAGATACCAAAATCACTTCAATCATATTTTTGAATCCTAAGTTAAGAGAAAAAGTCAAAATATATTCAAATAAAAAAATCAAGATTTATATTATAAAGTTCAATTAAATTTAAAGATACAAAACTCAACTAAAATGTCCATATATATTAGACATAATAAATATCTAATGAAGCCAATGAAGTACAGAACTTAATACGAGTTTAAATTGATTTGATCATATACCAACCTAATAACACAAGGTAAACTTTTTTTTTTTTGGTAGAGGACACAAAGGTAAAACTTAAGCATAGAAAAAAATAATGATAAACAACAAGTTGAGTTAACCCACTACTCATAATTAAAAACCCATTGTTAAGTTTTTAAAGCTAACCTTTATTATAAAAGCTTTGCCATTTCCACACAATATACTTTGTGTGCAGCCTTATTGACCATAAAATGCAAATCCAAATAAGTTTCCGAATCAAGTAACAAAGCCAACATCATATGCTCCAGTTACAAAATTCCAATATTGTGTCGCATTTACACGTGTTAATGAGAGCAAAGGGCATTCATGTGTTGCTGCATCTAAAAACCAATATTTAATTTGCATTCCTTTATTGGTTAAAATATACTTTTAATCCATTATATTTCTTTAGTTTATTTAATTTGGTCTCTTGTCTTTGAAAAATTCAATTTAGTCATTTATATTTTTGAAATTAATGGATCAAAATGATCATTTTGAAACAGTGATCATTTTCAATTTTAGGCACACAATTTTAAACATTTTTTTACTAACATGATTCATCAAACATGTCTCATTAATTATATCCAGATACATGAAAACTATTGAACTTAATTGATGTTTGAAACAAAAAGAGTCATAAATATAATAAAAATTGTCAAAAAATGAGTTTTATCATCAATAAAAAAAATTGATATTAGATTTTTTAAAAAAAAAATTCAGCTATAGTGTATACCTCACTAAAGAGGATCCTCATATATAGTTATTAAGGTAAGGATAGTTTTATGAGATAGATTTATGCAACTCAAGAAGAGTTAAAAGAAAAAGAAAGACAAAGAGACCCCCTATATGTCAAAGGAAGGGATAATCACCTTTAGACTAGGGGACGGGATTAACTTTCTTCGGTAAGGGAAGAGTGTATGAGGGAACCTCTTCAATAACAAAGGTGCATGGTTCAAACCACTTGAACCGGAAGGACATATAAATATGATATCACAAGCAAAGGGGACACCTCTTGAAGACTTAGAGCTCAAGTCAACCAAGGGACAGAAGTCAAGTGAACGATAATAATAAAGCTAACTAGAATAAGACGTAAAACAAAACCCCAAAATGATTGATGCGAATGTTTATGTTAGAAATACATGTTTTTCCTTGTTTGGGTAGATGATCGATGATATGTGTGTCTAGCTACTAGTTAAGTAAAATGAAGGAGGACCTATACATTAGGTGACCTAGGCTAGAAATGTTTTATATATGCTACCCTTTATATGGGTATGTCAGGGTTATACCTCAGTTAAGGTTCATGTGTGAGCCTTGAATGTATAAGTAAAGATAAGGTAGGCAAAAGGAAAGGTAAGTTCCTTACCCAATGTAAAAGAAAAGTTGAGTGCCTTAGTGTATTAGTGGTTTTAGACTTGACTAAGATACTTTAATCTAAGTACCCAAAAAAAGCAAGAGAAGTATGAGAGAGGTTGGTGGCGTTAGATATATTCATCGGAGAAAGGCCTTCTGATTGGAGGGTCACACCAACGAGATGACAGTATAAGCACACTCACAATGTGCATGTTACTGTTCACGCAAAAGGAACAATGTATTCTTCTATCAAGAATAACCTAACTCTTGAGTTTTTCTTAATATACACCCTCACTTCTAGTATTATTGGGTTTGGTGAATGGATAATATAGAAAATCACATGTTTAATAGTTCTATGTTATGTGATGTATCACATTTGTTATTCTGATTTATAATAAATCAAGACTCAAGAGTACAGTATATATATAAAAAAAATAATAATCATTAATAATAACTATAATTCCTAATTATCAAGCTGAAATATTTCCTTATATTTATTGTGATGAAATCATATCTTTAACATAAGGGAATGCCTCCTAGTATGTTACAAATTTATGACCTAACTCTTTAAAATTGTTGGTATTTTTAATTAAGTCGACAGAATTTTTTTAATCCTGAAAATTGTTTAAATTAAAAAGGCCTTGTAAATTTAAAACTCAATTGTGCCTTGAAACCGAAATAGAATTCAATTCCTTGCTCCGCCATCGGCCATCTGCATTCAATTAATAAATTAAAGCTAATTAGATAGGTCAGGAGTGCGCGTGTGCAAGACATAAGTTGAAACAATATATATAAGTATCTTAATCCATGAAAATTTTATTTCTGTTAACCTACCACCGCACATATATCCATGTATATAAGTACGTAAGAATAAGAGAACTATGGTGGGCTGGTGGAAGTTACAATTTTATTTTCTCCTTAAAGAAAATAAATTCAACTGTCTTTCTTATATGAATTGAAGACCATTGGCTCAAACACAAAGTAACCTTTTAGTTCCTGCTCTAGCCAAACCACTACGTAAAAATTACAGATGTTCCTGAGCCCCATAATCCATTAACTTTACAACGAAATTAATTAACTAAGATCGAAAGTGAGCCATCATAACCAAATAATCCGTATAATTTAGTGTATTGTCTTTAATTTGAAAGATGTAAAGTTTGGATAGGAGACGATATATACACAAAGTTGATAGGTTAGGTGGCTTTATTTTAACATTATGTCCTTTTGTTAGTAGTACTGTTCAATTAGAACTATTGAAAACCATATGAGAGAGATAGTTTAATTCTTTAGTATATATTATGAAATTTTTACGTGTGACTTTAGAAATTTGATTTGCTTGGGCCACCGGGAAGAAAGCTACTAATTGCATGAAAGGGACGAAAGGGTTACAGATTTTGTTGTGGATCAATATTTGACATAATTAATTTGTCTATATATTGACCTGAAAGTTAACATTTACGTATATACCTATTCGGTGCAATCACAAAGCCGATTATTACTAAATCCTTAAATGACCCTTACCTAGAATCCTTAAGTAAATCCTTATTTTTTTAGATTATTATAATTTTTGATATATTTCTTTATTATTTTTTAGTTTTAAAAAAATATATGTTAGTAAATATGTAAATAAATACTTACATATAAACAATTGTAGATATTGATATATATTCAAACAATTTTGCCAACACTAAAAAATTTGTATGGATAAATAAAAATATAATGTAAAAAATAGAAAAGAACAAAAAATAATGAAATAAAAATAAATAAATAATGTCTAAAGATACTTGTGTTCCAAATATAAGTAAATAAAATATCTAAATCTACTAGTTTTTTAGAGACTAAATATATATTTTTAACTCAAAGAATTTTATATCTCTCACAATTTAAAATGTTTCTTTGATCCTTCTCCTTTGAAAAATATTTATTAACTTTTGATTATGAGTCAAGCTAACTTGAGAGATTTGTGTTAGAGCACAATATAAAATATCACATTAGATAAGAATGAATTATTTGAATAATATATGAGTGAAAAGGACTTTCAAATCCAATATTTTATGATTAAATTAAATATGATATTAAATTTATTTATGTGATGTGATAGTTAATCGATGGATGAAGATCCCCCAGGATATTAAGTTAAATAGTGCTTCACACTTTTTATATTGGTTCCATCAAAATTGTAAGCATAGAATCTCATTTCTTCTCCTTCTCTTTAGCAGAACATCAGACATGAGACACCTATGCAGAAAACTTTGAATTAGAAACCTTCAGCCATGCGAATATGGATTTCTGCTACAAAGAAACTTTTAAGTCTTTCTCCACTTTCGCTTCTCCTCTCCATCTTGCTACCCTCTCCTTCCCTTTTACAATCCAGTTGGTTCAAGTTCATCTCATTCCTTCTTGATTTTTTTTTTATTCATCAAGATCTCCAAAATGATTTCAATTTTTTTTATCAACTTAAATTTATATATCTTTCAAAATGAACGTCTACTGTCCTTCAATTTTGCATCACCTTTCTTTAAGATGATTTCTTGAATTTTTTTTATTCATCAAGATCTCCAAAATGATTTCAATTTCTTTCCTTCAATTTTATTTTTTTTATCAAACATAAATTTATCTTTCAAAATGAACGTCTACTGTCCTTCAATTTTGCATCCCCCTCCATGAAGGTGCAACATATGCATGCTGATCAGCATATCCTTTTTCTTTAAAATGATTGCACAATAATTTGATATATACTTCTCTGCTGACCCCACTAAAAAAATATTTCCCCATAAATTTCTCCTGAGAATTTATCTAACCTGCTGCGCTCATAAATATGATAATTAACCTGCATAATTGAATCTGAATTGATGAGAGCTTAACACACGATGAAGCCAATGGGATTGTCAAGTTCTTGATGAAATTAAATTGGATGCCAATATTGTCATCACCATCATCATATCTAAGGTATTTTTCACGGACGTACTTCTAAGCTTGTCGGGAAATAATAATATAGAAGAATTTTATATTATATCATCAAATTAGAGATAAATAAATTAAATTATGATAAAATACGAAATTACTAGTACTTTATTATCGAAATACACAAAAGGATTACGCGTATAATGTAACTCTTGAAGATACGAACACCTAAGCATATAACAAGTTTTCGTTTTTAAATTCACAGTTTGCTATTTGGCATGGTTTCAAAAGTTAGCATTCTTGATGTTACTATGGGTTTGTTTGTACTATATCATTTTAACGATTGAAAGGTTTTAGTGATTAATAAAATATGTCTTTATATAAGTTTCTCCATGCTAACTAAGCAACCTTTTTTTACACTCAATTATTTTGATATCAGTTATTTTAAATTATTGCTTTAAAATATTATAATATAACCAGCATGAAATATATGTTAAAAGGTACGAACCATGCATCTTTATGCTCTAATTAACATTCTATACATAGTTTATATATTTAAACTTTTGAGAGAGCTAACTTTTATAAAAAGGGATAATTACAATGTTGAATATTGTACAGTAAAAGAAAACTGAGCGTCACTTGTTTGAAATTGGTTTTCCTCATTTTTCTACTGCCTTAGTTTATGGGTATATGATTCCACGAACACCGGGGTGTATTTCTCAACAGCCCATCCACTTGTATTAGGCCAAGTACTCAGATTCTCTTAATCATCTAAATCAATCTTAGGTACGACAAATTTCATAAACAATGACCTTCCTATATATATAAAGAACAAATTTGGTGAATATAAACAAAACCCTTTGATATGAGTGGCTAAAACCAAATTAGATAAGAGCATCCAATAAACCGAGTAATAGTGCCACTCTTTGTCCTGCCTTGACATGCTTTATACGTTCTGATCTTTCTTTTAAGAAATTAATTTCAATTACAAGACTTCCTTTACACATGTGATTAGAGAGCACGAGTAGTCTTCTACTTTTAAATTAAAAACGCATTTTGGATGGGACAAGTTTGGGAGTGGCAATTGCACGCGACCTTTGTAAGTAATTATAAAAAAATATGCAAGACTTTTAAAGATTGAAAACTCCAAACCAAAAAGAATTGTTAAACTAGAATAATTCGTGGTCTAGTGGTGCTTGCTTGTCTACATTATATAATCACTATTATAATAAAAGCTTGCTGACCTATTTCCTCTTTGTGGAGGAGTTATCTCGCATTTTTTATAGGGCTTTTCATTTGCTTTTTCTATTGTGATGTATTTTCTACTTTCATGTGGGATTCCTCACACTTTTGTTCCAAGTCCAAATTCCACTAGGAGTTGAGTGTTGGTGGAGGATGGCCTATATATAAAAAACAATAATAGTAAATCTTAGCAACTCTCCTATTTAAAGAGAAATTAAAATCTCACTGGCTGCCCCTAATGTATTCTAACGTTCTGGATGTTGATGTTTTCTGAAGAAGAAGAAAATTGCATTTGTGTTTAGTTTAAAGCTATATGCACATATATCGTATATTATTCATGAGAGAAGTTAAAGTTGTCAAGCTTTTTATGCTGAGTGGGTTACAAGAAAAACATTTAGAAACGATTTTGCATTCCTAATTAATTAGCCTATTCTTTATAGTGTGATCAGAAGTTGCGTTTAAACATTAGAAATGTAGAATTTGTTTCCATAATTTTAATTAGTTAACACTGGGAAGCGGATTAAACCATAAAAAAAAATATTTTTTGCATGTCTAAATTAATAAAATTCTTATATGAAATGCAAAGAATTAATTAATGTGAAATTTTAAAAATGTTACTTAAAAAACTGCATTTTATAATAATTAAGACACTGATACGTCTTTAAGAATCTTTATCAAAGATTAGAATAATGCTAGTGGCTTACAAGACATTAAGTCTAACCTAAAAGATGATGTTTCAAGCAGAATTTAGTACATACTAAAAGGATAAATTATACGGCCTTAATTTTAACTTTTCTTATATTTTTGTGATAAACTTTAGTCATGTACACGTGTCCACAAAATTTTATGTAGGTTTTATCACCGATAATCTTATATATTTTTCTAGCAAATTACACTAAAAACTTATTGGCTAACTTATTTGTTATTTGGTTAGCTAGTATCCAATAATATGAACTTTATTAATTTAATAGAAATTGAAACGTGATATTAATTAATATGACCATTATAAATTCTACATAATATATAACCAAGAAAAAAAATATATATATATTGTTTTTTTTTTATTTCACATTAATCATTTTATTTTAAATTTTTCCCTCTTCTCTTCTTATTATATCTCTTTTTTTATATAAAAAATGTTGTATGAAAATGTTATATGAATTAAATTTCTATTACTTAATTATGTCACATATATAAAATAAATTAACTAATTAAGCGACTACACAGATTGCAAAAAAAGAAATTAGTGACATGAAAAATTAAGGAAAAAAATAGTTGAGGGTATATATGTTTCAAAATTTTATTTAGTAATTAATTAATTAAAAATACATCCTTCGGGTAAAAAATTCCTTGCCATTCATCTTCGCAACTACTCGATTAGTGCTTAAGATCTTATTGCTTCCTATACTCCCTCAAGTTCATTAATTTCATAATATTATCTTTAATTCCTTCTATTCATATCAAAGAGATTAGTTTTATCCGTATGAAATGTATTTAATTAAGCTATATCATGTCAAATTAGTTTTAAGTTTCAAATGATAAATTTTTAATTAGAAATTAATTTGTATGTACTGTAGTTTTACATTATTAATTAATCAATTAGAAAATTAATCATTCTAGATATAACTTTTAAATAATTATAAGAAAGTCAGTCATCTTATTATACAAGACAATCTATGATTGAATCGCATTACATTCTAATTAAATTCTTTAAAATATGTTTTGTTTTGCCCAATTATCACTTGCGTACTATTGTAATATATGTATCTTGAAGACTTTGATATCCCTTGAAGTAGATTTATGGTTCACACAATTGCTCCTAGATTTTTCTTTTCTTTTCTTTTATGAGAAAAATGGTAGTAAGGGGAGTATTCCTAATACTGCCATGTTTAAATCCTATAAGGTAGGCAAAGATCTAACCCCTCAAAGATTATTTCAGGATGCAATTAATAAGCTGTGTGTTTAGAAATTAATCTTCCCAAAGAGGATTGTTCATCGGTCACCACCTTCACGGAACCTTCAGCTACAAAAGGCATGTTTGTTTTGAAAGGGTCAAATTGATAATTTTTACAAAATTATTTCTAAAATATTAAATGTAATCTTAATCATAGGAGTATTTATATACATTAAAATGTGTTTTTTTTTTATTGAACAGTATGAGAATTGATTTTTCAACATGAAAACAAACCACTTAAAGTCTGAGTAACCTTAACCACCTATACCTTCAGCTAATTGAGTGACTCAACTTGGCTATTTCTATGAAAGTTTGGCTATATGAATAAATTATTAGAAGAAATAAACGTCGTGACAATTTAATTAATCTTATTGGAATCTATTTAGTGTGTGTTTGCTTTAATGTTGTGGACTGGCGCTTCTTTTAATTTTTTTTGCGTCAAAAGAAGAAAACGATGCAAAATCTACAATATGTAGTGTCCTGGCATATGCCAGATTTATTGACTTCAAATGCATGTCCAAACATGCAGTTAAACATGTTATGAAATCGTTGATGGTTAGACTGCAGATTATTTTATTCCTTGTTAAAAAGTTGTGTTGCAGTCTCATATATAATTTTACATGTACAAAACATCTACAGTATCATTTAAGATTTTACGGAAACAGCTATATAGTGCAACTGCAATAGTCGAACCTAAGTTTCAATACATCTAGCTACTTCAACCCCCACCATTAGACCCACTGAGTTAAACTAACAAATATATATATATATATATATATATATATATATATATATATATATAAATAGAAGATCAAATTATATCGACATAATTTTAATAATTATTATATTATTTTTATAATTTGATATAAAATATGATTTTTATTGATTTATATCTACTTATTATGAAGATTATTTCTGTCAAATTTTATTAAAATTAAATAAGAAAAAGGTAATCAAATATTCATATTTTAATATATTTATATTATATTAATTTTAATTTATATGAAAGAGATAACAAATAATTTTGAATGTATGTATAATTCACTTGAAACGAACTTTCAATATAATGGTGAATTTAAAAAATATTATACAATTAAAAGTTATTAAATGATTTAATAATTATGAAAGTTATATTGGTATAATTTAATATCTCCTCATATATATATATATATATATATTATTTATTTGCATATCAAATTTAAGGACATGTGATAAATTATATACAAGTATATCAGAAATTAAAGTATATACAGAGTATTAGTGACCGGCAACAAGAGTATAGTGAGTCAGATTAACTTTATGGAGATTTTGAAATGTCAAGACCATATAAGTTTCTCCAATACATAAATATCATCGGGCCAGGATTTGACAATAACTTACACGTTTTGTTTTTGAAGATATCTCTTTGTGCAAATTACGACGAATTTCTTAAGCTGAAGTCAAACATATTCGTCCGAAATTGGTGTGTTTCTATTTTCTAATAGTGATATTGTTTCATCATTGAGCATAGACTCCATTAATATACATTACTTGGTGTACAACAAATCACCTTCCCTCAACAAATCTCCATTGTCGTCCAAGCGAGTTCTCAACCCATCGCCCAACGGTATTGTAGATAAACGTTTCATCTTATTTATATAGTATCCTTTTCTTTATCAACTAGGTCGAGACTTATAGTCATGAATTAACAAAGCTCCATACAGAATATAACAGATAATTAATTAGATATTTAAAACATGCTAATTAGAATGTGATTCTTAATCGTGTTTGTGAAAGAAGAAAAAAACTTTAATTAAAATAAATAAAATTCACTTGGATTATCTTTTCTGAGAAAATAATCTCATATTAAAACAAGAAGGGATGTAATCAAACTCTTGGTGACTAGCACAAAATCTAGAGGCTCTTGCTAAGGAACGTGTAACTCGATTACACTGAAACGTTTTATAAATGATAAAGTATATAAGATACGACATTGACGCACAAGAGAACCATTCTCAGAGAAGTCATCGTGGAAACACATGATACTATCACCAACGTGCTTGCAATCTACCTCTAACACAACAAGAGATCAAGGCTATGGTCTTTTAACTTGGATAATCTTTATAACTTAAAAAAATGGTTTTGACTGTCAACTAGAAATATTCTTTTGTGCACACTAAAAATAGTCATAATGCTTACCGTTTTTGTACCATTTTGACGACGCGTTTGATATTTTAATCTGCTTATACACATATTATGACACCTAAATCTCACTTCGGCAATTACGTTAGTTAATGTAACAGCATTTTATTTTATTACTATTCTGAAAAGTACTAATGGCAATTGGCACCAAAAACCCATCCTTTGAGTTATCCAATGGATGACATGAAAATTTAATCTTGAAGAATTAAATTGATAAATGAGATCATCTGAAAAATATAAAATTAACAACGATTGTATCTTTCATGTACTCCAATAAATTATTAAATTATTGGTTTCACTCAAAATTTTATATAAACAGTACACACTTAAATATATATATATATATATATATATATATAGTACACAAATACAAGCCACTTATGTTGTCACTCATTTATTGGTTTAATCCATACACAAGAATTTTACCTAGCTAGTAGACCAATGAATTTCGAGAAACATTAATTAATGAATTTTTTTCTTACAAAGATTAATTAATTAATGAATTTGAGAAATATTAAACAAGCAAAAATTGGTGATAGCACTCGCATTTCTTTTCCTGCATCATTAAAGTTACCTTTTTAGATTCGTATAAAGTCACACATGTAGACTTTATGTGCAGTCTTCATTTTTGTTCTTGAGATAATTGTGCGCTAGTCTTTATATATATTTGGCTTAATTATTTATTTTGTCTCACTATTTTTTTTAGCTTTTTCAATTTTGTCCCACTTTATATATTATGCCCATCTCTTATTTTTTTATCAATAAAAAATAAGCAATGCCCTTTGCAAAAATCATGAATGGACAACCTCCCCAACGCTTAATACAGGAACCCATGAAGAATGAAAATGCATAAACAATTTATTCAATTCCTCTAAAGTGAAGAAAGTTTGTTAATTGAGAAAATGAAGATTTATCCACTGTTAAATAGTTAAAGTTTATAATATACTATGATTTAACAGTAAATAATTAATTACTTTCTCACTTTTGACTTTACAACTTTTTTTCATTTTAGAAGGACCAAATATCATGAACAAATCAGTCCAATACATCTGGACCCACCATTTTGCAAATGAAGCAGCTACAAGTATGGTACATATATGCTGTGCTGAGAATCATGTTATCTCCGAGATTGATCGGGTGATTAAGCAAAAAGAGAAGGAAGGAAAGGTATTCAATTCTTCCTATTCATAAAAATTAATAAATTAACAATTAATATTTATCAGAAAAAGAAAAAAAAAAAAAAAACTAATTTACGGTGTTCTTCCATTGTTGCTTAAAATAATATTTCGGTCTCTGCGGAGTAGCTTTACCCCCATCCAGGTGACAAGAACCTCATACAGGATGGTCAATCTATTGGCAAAGAAGATAACTAAACAAGATTCAGACTTTGTTTTGCCAGCTTATTCCAACTGTACACCTCATATTTGCCAAGACTGATAATGGCATGTCATACTAATTGCACAAAAACACTAAGTTTCATTTCCTAAGACTTGATCCCATCACAATGTTGAATGTTTAACTTGAGTGGCAAATTTCTTAGAACCTCAACAAAAGAAAGGATAAAAGTAGTCACTCTTCAACTGCTACTATGCTAATGATGTTAATGGTTGACTTTTATAGCCAAATGAAAATGTGACTTACAAAGCTTACCATTTTGACTCGCCACCAAATTGACTATCAATGGAAACACAAATGATACATTAAGTCATGAACTGAATAAGGAAGTGATCCTGTGATTGAGGTTGCAAATGAAAAGTAATGCCAAAAAAAAATTGTGATATTACCAAACCTTACAAGCAAAATGCAAAACCCTTCCTACAAACCTAACCCGCCCCCCAATTTTTTCAAAGAAAAGAAAGAAAAACAAACAGATAAAATGACAGGATGTAAGGAAAGGAGATTGCATAATCTGTTAACTAAAAATGCAATAGCAAAAACAATATCAAGGCTCAAACACTTGATAGATGCACCCCAGGCAAAATTCTCAAGGTTTATCCCTATACAAAAGATTTGACCAGTGTCCCCGAAAACAGGTTATGGCTAAGTATCACACCTAATTATGATCTTGATCTAGCACAGAACCTTCAAACCTTTTGTTTAAGAGTCACATCAAGTATCCCGATAGATACTTTAGGCTTGTAATGTTCATCTGTATCCACTTCTTCAATTTCCTGGCACAGAATTACAAACATTTCAATATCAACCTTAATCATGAAACTCCTTGACATTGCACAGAAACAAAAAAACATAAAGTAACATAACTGATATTCAAACAGCTTCATGTATTTTCATTCCAAACACAACAGAAAATCTCAGAATATTAACTCCAATTATACAGACGTCAATACTCAATAGTTTATGGTATCTACCTTCTACAAACATTATGGTGATTATTACCTAGTTTTAAAAATGATTTATAAACACCTGCAAGGCGATAAATCTACAAATGCTGGTTTTGAAAACACTTTTTTAAACCTGTATTGTTTGAATTAATTTTAAAAGATAACAATCGTTAACAGTCAACTCATGAAAAAACGAGTAGAAAAGCCTTCTTAACTAATGAGGAAAGGAAAAAAAAAATGGAAAGGATAAAATAAGCAACAAAAGTAAAGGGAAAACAGATTTATGCTCACAATATTGCAGACATAATGAGAATAAAGCAAATTCAGTCACCTGGACAACATCCTCTCCCTTGATGACTTGCCCAAACACAATAATTTTCTCATTTAGATCTGGTATTGGTGCAGTTGTAATGAAAAGATCAAATCCCTTGTTGTTGTGTTTGCCCTTGGAAGTTCCAAGCATGAATGCTTCATGTTTCATACTAGTTAATAATCACAATGTCCATCAATTAGAAAACTATGCAACTAGTAGATCATTACTGTCATTATGTATGAATATATCAGAAACCTAAATTGCATAAACCAGAAGAATAAGAAAACCTAGTAATCATATGTTGCTTTCCTCTCAAGTTCCAATCTTCAGTAGCTCCTTGTCCTTGGTTATCCCCAGCCTGAATCACGTAGTGCTTAATTACTTTGTGAAAAAGCATCCCCTTGAAGTGCCCTTTTTGACTGCAAAACAATTGCAGCTTAGATTGGAACCATAAGCAGGTAGATTGACTAGATTCAAACAAATTTCATGTAGCAAACCACTCAAGTCATAATAAACATACTACCAACAAAAATTGATGCCTACAAAAGTTTATCAAACCACCCAGAGTTGTGTTGAACAGAAAAGTTGTCATTCATTAGTGCTGGCCTCAAATGTTCAATTTGGAAGCCATGACAGTATTGCTATATCGAGTGATATGGCAACACTCAAGTTGTAGTACTCAACTTAGTTTTCAGAACTGTCACAATATATGTTAAACATCTACCTAAAGTTCGTTCCATATAGAAAGTACAAATTTACAAAATGTTCTAGCAAGTTTTATGAGCAAATTACATGATCACCTCCTGAGGTTTTTCCTAATCACACACAATACCCCTTTTGTTTAACGTTCACAACAGCCTCCCATATAGGGGGTGTCCATGTAACGTTAAACAGTTACTATTGTTGGAAATTTTATCAATTTGACAGAAAAGAGAAAAGAGAAAAGAGAGAATACATTCCTCTAATAGGATTCTGAATAAATGTGAGTTATGATGTGAAATAAGTACTCTTATTTATACTAATAATCTAGATCTAAGTACAGATGTAGCAAAAGTTCATACAAAATACAAATAATCCCAAATATTCTAACTGTTGAGAATCAGGAATTTAACGTATAATGATGAGATAGAATATGATATCTGATTTAGAGGAAACTGAATATCCTCTTATAATGTGTAATCAATACTATATGTCTGTATAAACAAGCATCTGTTGTGTACTCAAACACACGGTTTCAGTCTATTATTCCTCTATATTTTCTCTTATTTTGCATGGTATCAGAGCCAGGTTGAGGGAATAACGAAAACCATCCTCCACCGGAGACATATTGTCCCCTTCTTCTAGCTACCCCTTTTCTTTTCACCCCCTATTTCAGCAACTTTTTTTCTCTACTTTCCGACTACCACTCCGACCGGTGACCCCACAATCAGCATCGCCGTCCACCGATCTACACAATGGTGGTCACGGCGTCGTGAACGGTCCAGCAACACTCAGGCACACGCTCTCCCTATGCCAGCCAAACAGCACTTGCTCGTCACCGTTCTCTGGCACATGAAGATGCCTTTGCCGGCACGCTTCCACCTTTGGCAACATCCCTTCCTCACACACCCACCCCTGCCATTTGGGGCCATTCTGACCTCGTTTGATGTGGTCTCGCTTTTGTAACCCGTTCGTTTTTCCAGTTTTTTGTTGTTGCAGATACTATTTTTTTGTCCTTTTCCTGCACTCATGGCTGCTTCGGGTTCTTGTGAGAATTTTAGTCAGTGGTGTCACGGCCTCCTACTTGCCATTCATTTTCTGGCAAAGAATTTTTGTCCCCTATCCTATCATTGTCTCTTTTTAGAGTGTTTTCCGGCAAACACCTTCAGCTTACAGCTCATTTTCCGGCAAAAAAATTTTGGTTGCCTCTCTGTCGCTATACTTTTCCGACGCGTTTCTTGGTGACTTCTGTGCTTTGCTGGTTGTGCGTTTCTGCCACTATTTCCTCTTTTTCAAGTTTGAATAATTTTAGGTTTCCACTATTCGTTTGAATTTTCTAAATCTTGGTTTTAAGAAGATTGGAACTTGCTTTGAATTTTCTTAAGCTGATGGGTATTCCAACTCTCTCTTTCTAGCAATATTTACCGACTTCACCAAGATCCCTGAATTGTCTTCAGTATATTGGTTTGAAACTTACAAATGATGGTTTTAAGAAAGTTGGAACTTGTTTTTCTTAAGCAGATGAATATTCCAGCTCTTTCTTTCTAGTAATATTCCACGACTTCACCAACATTTTTGAGTTGTCATTCAAACTATTGTCCTTTTTAGTGGAGCTCAAGTTTTATGTTTTTTTGTTAGGAATAAATTTCCTTGTAACAAGCCAAAGCTTAGTAAGCTTCAACTTGAGGGGGAGTGTTGAGAATCAAGAATTTAATGTATAATGATGTGATAGGATTAACATCAACATCAATATCAACAGCACCTTTAACCCAAGCTAATTGGGATCAGTGGTAGATGAATCCAATGATAAACACGAGGAGGTTGAAAAAAAAAAGGTAAAAACAAAATTAAAGAAGAGAAAGGGGGGAAGATGAAGAGAAAAATGACTAAAAAGGGACCATCTGAAACATAAAAATAACAACGAATCTAACCCTCCATCAAGCTTATAGTTTTTTTTCATTTCGTCCTAAGACACATTATATGTCAATCTATATCTCATTTCATTAAGTCTTGTTTAACTACCTTTACCTAAGTAAGTTTCGGTCTATCTCTACCTCTCTTTGTGTCGAGCTCTTTTGGTAAAAACTTTTGTTCTTACGGGAGCATCCAAGGGTCGTCTCATTAAGTACCCAAACCACCTCAATCTATGTTCCCTCATCTTTTCACTCACCGGTAATACTGCTACCTTCGTCGAATATGTTTATTTCTTATCTTATTCATCTTCGTATAACCACACATCCACCTTAACATCCTCATTTCTGTTATCCCTATTTTATGTTCATGTTGCCTATGTGCTGACCAATATTCAGCTCCATATAGCATTGCAGGTCTTACAGTTGTTCTATAAACTTTTCCTTTTAGCTTAAGGGGAATTCTACGGTCACACAACAACTCAGATGCACTCCGCCATTTCATTAACCTTGTTCTAATTCTATGATTTACATCTTCATCAATCTCTCAACCTTTTTGCAAAATTGATATCAAGTATCTAAAAACATTTTTCTTGGATACCTCTTGATCAAGTAGATGCACGGGATCTTGATCATCATCTCTTATTAGTAAAAACTCACATTTCATATACTTAGTCTTGCTCCGACTTAACATGAATCCTTTAAATTCCAAAGTGTTTCTCCATAATTTAAGTTTCCTATTAACACCGTTTTTGGTCTCATCAGTAAGCACAATATCATCTGCAAAAAGCATACACCACGACACTTCCTCTTGAATATCTTTTGTTAGTTCATTCATTACTAAGGGAAAGACATAAGGACTAAGAGTCGAACCTTGGTGTACACCTACCGTGATAGGAAAATAACTTGATTTTCCATTACAAGCTTTCACACATGTAGTAGCATCATCATACATACCCTTGATTTCATTTATATAATTTAATGGTACTTTTTTCTTCTCAAGAGCCCACCATAAAACTTTTCCTGGGATCCTATCGTATGTTTTCTCAAGATCTATGAACACTGTATGTAAATCTTTCTTTTCTCGAAATTTTTCCATTAATTGTCGCATCAAAAAATTGACTTTCATGATACATCTTCCTGGCATAAATCCATATTGATTTACAAAAACTTTGTTCTCTCTCCTCAAGCGATGTTCAACAACTCTCTCCCACAACTTTATAGTATGACTCATAAGCTTAATGCTATAGTTAGAACAATTCTGAATATTTTCCTTGTTTTTCTAAATAGGTACAAGTATATTTTTCCTCGAACTATCAGGCATTTTATTTGTTAAAAGAATCTTAATAAAAAGATTGATCTGTCATTTTATTGTCACATCCCTTATGTCTCTCCACACTTCAATAGGGATGCAATCAGGTCCCAAAGCTGTATTATTCTTCATCCTCTTTAAAGTCTCTTTAACTTCAAGTATATTAATTATGTGCACAAATCTTCTATTCAGATTATCATAAGTGTCCTCCAAGTCCATCTCACTTTTATCGTCATCCCTATTAAAAAATTTGTTAAAATAGTTCATCCATCTTTCATTTACATCTTTATCTCTTACCAAAAGTTTTTAATTTTTATCTTTGATGCATCTAACTTGGGTGAGGTCTTTACTCTTCTTATCCCTCATTTTGTAAGTTTGTATATACATTTTTCATCATCCTTGCTTCCAAGATTTTTATACAAATCGACAAAAACTTTGCCTCTACCTTCCTGCACTGTTTTTTTTTTTTTTTTTGCATGTTTTCTCACTAATTTAAACTTTTGCAAGTTCTCATCATTGAGACTTTTATGCAAAGATCTAAAACATTCTTTCTTCTGTTTAATTACCTCATGCACCTCTTCATTCCACCACCATGTTTCATTTGCTTTCTTCGAGCACCCTCCTTCCCACATTTTGGATACACATAGTCATCTCATTCCATATTTCATTTGCTTCTCAAAAAGACTTTCATGATCTTTCACGCAACATGTTTTCCTTAAACTCTATTTGTTTTTCTACCTTTAGCTTCCACCATCTTATCCTTGGGTTTTGAGTCTTCTTTCCCATATTAAGTACTTTGTTGAACCGAACCTCTAGGATTACCAGCTTATGTTGCATAGCAACACACTCTCAAGAGTTGACCCTGCAGTCAATACAAAAATTTCTAGCTTCTCTTCTAGTCATAAAGAAATCAATTTGACTACGATTTTCGCCACTATGATAAGTAATAAGATGGGACTCCTTTTTTCGAAAAAAGGTGTTTGCTAACATCAAACTGTAGGCTAGTACAGCGTTCAAGATATCTTCTCCAGTCTCATTTCTCGTCTCATAGCCAAAACTTCCATGAATTCTATCAAAACCTCCATTATTTTTACCAACACGACCATTTAGATCTTCTCCTAGGAAAATCTTCTCTCGTGGTATCCCTCTCAAAATCCGTCTTCCCAAAATTGATTTTTATCATTTGATTGCAGTCTAACTTGAGGTGCATACACACTGAGAATATTTAAAATTAAATCACTCACTACAAGCTCAATCATCATAATCCTGTCACCTTTCCTTTTGACGTCAACAACTTTATCTCTAGAACTTTTATAGATCATAATTTTAACACTATTTCGACTCTTATTTATATCTGTATACCACAACTTGAAACTGGTGTCATCCACTTCCTTGGTCTTTTTCTCCAACCCACTTCCTTATACCTTTAGACCAACATAAATGATGTGATAGGATATGATATCTAATTTAGAGGAAACTGAATATCCTCTAATTATGTGTAATCAATACTACCTGTCTATATAAACAAGCATCTGCTGACACACGGTTTCAATTCATTATCCCTCTATATTTTCTCTCATTCTATACTAACCATACCTAAGATTACAAAGATAAATTAGCATTTTGCCACAAGTGATTACATTATATAAACTACATAAAAAAAATTAGAATAGCAGCTATCATGCTATAGCATTTTCAGGGTCAGCTTCAGCATCAACGTACACGCCGCTATCCAGGATTTAAAAATTTGCAACAGTTTCAAAGTATCAACATGTTTTGCTAGTTATATGATAGGTCCATTATGAAAGTCTACAAAAAGGAAAGACGAGAGAGGAGAGTATAAATAGGTGTGCCTAAAGATCAAGGCCAACAAGTGTATGAAAGAAAAGGGAAAAAAGTGGGACAAGAAATTTGTGGGAGGAAAGGCACACAAGGAATTGGTTGGAAGAGAGAGAAAGTGGGAAATAACAGAACTGACACATGGCCAGGCGGGAGTGGGAAGAGGATATGGGAATCATGGAATGAGAGGGAGAATGAAACTATGAAGGGGGTACACGTAATTGATAAACAATTTATGTGCAGAGATACTAAAGTTGAAATATAGCACAACTTGATTGAATTCCCAATGACAGAAAACTATCTATGATGTGAATTATGGAGAAGACTTGAGATGGAAAATTAGTAAAAGTTAAATTATAAAGTGGATCAAATAAGGACCAAAATATATTGTAGCTTAAAGTATCCAGATATGCACCTAATCCAATCAGAATATATTACTGAATTATACAAGCATGTGGCTTTATACCTATTCATTCAATAGTATGTTTTTAAGGATTATAGATACAAGGGAAATAGTGAAAACAAGGAAATGCTATCCAAGTCCAACAAAGATTAAATTTTCCTACTTTATGAGGGCGAGCCCTGGCACAGCGGTAAAGTTGTGTCTTGGTGACTTGTTGGTCATGGATTCGAATCCAGAAACAGCCTCTTGGCATATGCAAGGGTAAGGCTGCATACAATATCCCTCCCCCTTACCTGTGCATAGTGTGGAGCCTCCGGACAATGGGATACGTAGTTTTTTTTTTTATGTTTATAACATACATCAATATTCAAGCTTAACAATGTCTTCCATTCCAGGCACAAGTCCAAACAAAAATAAAGTCTGCAAGAATCAAACCCTAAACCATCTAACAGCCTCCAAATTATAATTTCGTGGGAAAAACAAGTACTCACCATAAGTCAATGAACTCATCAACAACTTCAGGAGCACTATCCTTGTACAGTTCTATTATTATAGAACCTTTAGAGGTATTTAAAACCTGTCATGATGAAGGAAGAGGAAACCAGTTTACAAGATAAAATGATTTCATTTAATGAGTATTCTAAAGTAACTTCATTGAAATTTAGGGTTTATTTGGTTTGAGAAATCATCTTTTGTTTTCACAAATAATTACAAAATCTCACCTTATTTTTACTTGTTTCCTTTATGAATCTTTGAAAAGAGTAAACAAATAGAAAACAATTTGGCATTTTTGTAATATTTGTGAAAACAAGAAATGAAAATAGAAAACGTTTTCTCCAACCAAACAAACCCTTGACTAGAAAAGGTTGAAAAACAAGGAATTACTGGTAGTCTGGAAAAAACTTACAGCATATCCAGGCAGCTCAGATTTCTTGGAGTCCACAAAAGTATTTTCACCCTACCAAAAAAAAGTAGTTTGACTAAGAGAATAATTCTATTGATAAATGAAAAACTATTGAGCTTGCAGGAGGCCTATCCAAATGGGCAAGCTCAAACACATAATTTGCACCCTTTAGATAAAAGGAAGAAAATACTATGCAGGGGCATCAGATAAGAAGCAACTATAAAAGGATTGAAGAAATATGAAAACCCTTAATAATGCATTTAAGGATGTACCTCAGAGACTGACAAGTGATCTTCTGATTGCAATCTTGACCTGAATGCATATAAGAAATGAATTATTAGGTAACAGACAATGTTCTTCTGAAGTTCCTAGTCTATATGAGAAGTGGGACACATCCTGTTAAACATTAATACTTACTGCAATGACCTTACCAGAAATCATATTACTTGTTCCATTCAAACTTGTCACGCTAAATTGAAAATCACTCTAAAAAGTCCAAAGAAAAAACTTTTGTCCATGTTTGATAAACAAAAAATTTCTTCAGCCAGAAACAGAACATAAACTAGAGCGACATCAGAATGAAGCGAAAAGGTTTGATCACCACAAATAAGAAAAGAGATCCCTATCCAAGATAGCAGTTAAACCCTACAGCAACAAAGTTCTATTTTCTGACATTCCTCTATCTAGTTAACAATTACATCTTAAACATCATCAGTCACCCATGCTCAATAAGTCTAAATGAAGCTGGAGCTCAATTTTTTAACACATCTTAATTCGATTTCTGTCTAGCAAACAAAAATACATAGTATAACATTCCTCAAACTAAGAATCTGCCTTCAGAGCCAAAACAGAAAATCTTTCACTAACCTGCTGGGCCAATGTCTGTACGAAGCAAACAGGAAAAACCCAACCAAGGCAAGAATCAAGAAATAAAATATAACAGTCGCGGAGCTTATCCGAGAAGGACCCTTCTTCCTTTTGCTTTGCTGTAGCAGAGCCTGAGGTTTGATCCTCGCCATTTAACCTAATCTCCAGTTTCAAGGGTACCATAAATTTCCAGGTAATAAAACAAAATCAAAGGTTATGAAATATGATGACAACCACAAAGAAACAATCAGCAATAGCTATATCATCCAAATCTTGTCGCTAACTTCAAAACATCAAATAAAAACAAAACCCCAAGTCATAAAGGTTGAATTTTCAACATGTCTGAAAATTGAGACCTATGCTAAATCCATAGCAAGAATTTTTCATACAAACACAATCAGCATCAAGAGAAATCCCATAATCGAATACAAGTTAAGATCCAACAATCAGGAGACGGATGCATCCACTAAGATTTGGGGAAAAGCAAAAAATTTATTCAGGACCGTGGAAAAAGGAAAGGAAATAAACAATACCCAGTAATTATGAGAAGGCAAACACGGCAAAAAAAAAAAATTAGAGTTGGGATATTTTTGAAAAGAAAGAAAGAAAAAAGGGTGAGAAGAGGTAAGAACCTGCGGGAGTATGTGCCTGAAGCAGAGGATCAGGCACGTAGTGGATCGAAGAGAAGAAAAGGACACGATGTTGTGTTGGGTTTAGAAAAGGAACAGAACAGAACACGAATCAACGACGTATGCGTGGTGGTGTGCTTCATTCAAATTCAATGATGATAGCCGAAAAATAGGTACAAGATTCCGACCGGAGTTTTCCAATGTTGCCGGGTCATTTATTACGTATTTTGTCTATTAAATTTATGAGTAAATTATACTCCTCATTGCTCAAATTTTACTCAATATTTTTTTCTTTTTTTTACATTACTTTTGTCCTCTTTTATTGACGTAATTAACTAACATCAATTGAAATATATGAACCGATAAAATTGTCCTTACATTTTACTTGTAAAACCTAAATTATCTCTTCTCAATTAGTTTTAGAATTTAAGATTCACGTTCCAATTTTCTTTACTATTCGTGAGTATTGTTCATCTTTCTCTTATTGGCGAGTTCTTCTTCACGTTCAACAGGTGCGAGTTCATCTTTCTCTCACGATGTTCACGTTTCATTCCTCTTCACCATTCACGAGTTCTTCATCGTTCCTCTTCTAGTTCGCGAATTCTCCATTGTTCATGCAAATTCTCCATTATTCCTCTTTCAGTTCGAGAGTTCTCCAATGTTCATCTTCCAGATTGCGACGTTTATGAGCGCCTCCGTTTGTCTTTCTCTTCGACGTTCACGAGTGCTCTGTTTATTGTTGCATATTTCTGAATGGGTTTCAATAGGGTACCGGTTTAGGACTACTTATGATTTTAAAATCATTTGTTTATTATTGTTTATGTTTGGGACCACAAAAAACATAATGGATGAATTGAAAATCATGTGTATATTATTGTTGATTAAAATAGTCTTGATGTTTGAGACCACATTAATACAATGGATGAACTGGAATACATGGATCCTGAACCAGGCAACGTGGATAATTTGATCCACTTTACGGACCAATGAGGCTAACCAAGTGAGATATGAAATGTTGATCCTGATAAGTTTGGAATGTTCAACATACATGACTGTGTGAACAACATTGCTAATGATTTAGACTTGTCACCATGTCATCCTTTTATTTTATGGTTTTGTTCTACTGCTAGTGGTAAAATTATTTCCCTTAAGACTGATCATAATGTGCTGAAAATGTTTGCTGAAAATCAAAATTCAATTCATATGTATGTTAGTAGAACAAAGGATAAGAGGAAGGGTGTTAACACTACATACCAATAAGGTGAGTTCACGTCTAACAAAAAGTTAAGTTTACATCCAATTACATAAAAAACAAAAAAGAAGCAAGAGTTTTAAAATATTTTCAGGTTGAGAGGAAGAAGAGAGAATATTTTAGACATAAAATTTTATTAAAAGTCATGTGACCAATATGTACTTAATTTGTGTAAATTATTAAACAATGTTTATGACTGATGGGTCTGAGTGTAATATGAGTTAAACAATTAAGGAGTTTTTTGTAAGGTGAAAAAAGATAGGGGTTCAGGTGAAATTTGAGCAAAACATAAAGAAAGTGAGTGTAATTTACTCTTAATTTAATTAGTAATATTCTGATTATGATTATATGAAATTAGGATACTCTCTCTATATATTTTTTTAAATAAAAATAAAATAAAAGAAGAAAAAGAAATATTTAAAAGTTAAAAAAAATAAGAAAAGGAAGTAATTAACTATGGGATAGTTGTTAAAAAAAAGAATAAAATGATAAAGAATAAAATTGTTTAAAAAATGTATACATGGAATAATTCTTATCATTAATAATTATAGATAAAAGGACTAAATTTCCTTAGTTTTTGGGTTCAAAGTTACATTTACCTCATAACCAATGTGGAAACCAAATTTGTGACTTATCCCATGTAAAATTATGTTTTCTTTGTCTAACTCGACCAATTTCTTATTATGTAATTCAATTTTAATTTAATTTATATTTTTAATAATATTTAATTATTATAAAATTTAGTTATATAAAAGAAATATTTTCATGTTCATTGCACGGGTTAAAACATATTAGTTATAAAACAAAGTATACAAATAGTGAAGCTTCTCATATTTGGAAGGATATTGTCAGTTGTTAGGATTATGTGGAAGTCAATCTGGCTTGGTCTATTAATAATGACCATATAGTACGGTTTTAGTTTGACCATTGGATTCTCAATTTGAACAGTCTAATCATCTATTGTAATGACTATCTCCCCTTGCAAGAAAGACAGTTGCATGTGTTGGCATATACCTCAGATTAAGGGTTGAAATTGGGAAACCATTAAGGTGCTCGTGCCCCCGTCAGTTATGGGACAAGATTGTCGTTATTCCTCCTCTGAGTGAGGGTAATGAGGATTGTCCCACTGGAAATCGGCTAAGGATGAGATTTTCTCTATCAAATCTATGTATTCTTATTTGCCTCTGGAGTCTCATCAAACCAATCAGTACAATGATTCCAAGTTGTTTAAAATAGCTTGGAATTGGGAAGGGTCGTAGAGGGTCAAATTGTTCATTTGGAAACTTATCCATGGGAGACTTCTTACTAATGTCGAACGTGTTAGGAGACATATGACCAATGATGATCTATGTCCTAAGTGCACCCAACAGGAAGTGACCATAATGCACATTTTAAGAGATTATAATGAGGTTATGCATTACTGGAATGAGTTTGTCTCCCAAGATTGTTGGGCAAAATTCAACTATTTGGGCCTTCAACAATATTGTACTTTAACCTTACCCAAAAATAGCATATCCCCTCGGGGATCTAGGCTACGTTTTTTGGTATCTCCATCTACAATCTATGGAGGGATAGGGACAACTTGGTGTTCAACAAGGCTCGGGTCTTGGTTGATGACTTCAAGCATCAAATTCTAGCTCAGATGCATAATATCAGTGATAGCCTTAAGCACCTAAATATTGAATCACCTTTATGGGGGAATGACTGAATGGAAAATAGTGTGGACTGCCCCCCCCCCCCAAAAGTATTGGGTCAAACTCAATGTTGAAGGGTCTTATTTAGATTCGTCTGGAAAGGTTGCTTGTGGTGAGATCATCAGAGTCTCAACAGGAAGATGTCTCAAGGCTTTCCATGTCAACTTGGGTACTTGCAATGGTGTGTGGACTGAATTACGGGGCCTTAAGTAGGGGATTTGTTGGCACATCAACAGGGTTTTAGCCAAGTTATGGTGACAATGGACTCATTTGTGGTTGTGAATATGATTAAGAGAGGAGTAACTAACTCTAAGCGTCTCCAACCTTTAGTCTTTGACATTGTCCAGAAAACCTATCCGCTCAAGATTGGACCATCTCTCTTTAATGCACACATTCAAGGAAGTAAATCGTGGAACGGATTTTTTAGCCAATCTAGGTCATTAAGGGGATTTCTAGGTCTCCCTTTTGGATAATATCCCTCTTCTTCTTGGCATGAAAGAGGATGCTAGGCACTTGTCTTTTGTTTGGATTGTTCCTTCTTAGTTTTTTTTTTTTCATTTCTTTATAAAAATAAAATAAAATAATGAAGCTTCACACTCTCCCAATTAGACAATCTCAATACTATTATAAAAAATAAAATAATATCTCTTTTGAATGTACATTTCATGCACTATTTGTCCACTTTTGCAACTAATTTATAAATGTTCTTTCAATCATTCGGCTAACCTCTTTTATCTTTATTTATATGTTTTTTATAAGTCTATCTTTTTTCTATCCATTATCTTTTATTTTCATCTTTAAATTGAATTATGCTTTTTTAAAATACTCAATGTAAACCGACAACATTGTCATTCCTTTAAAAAGTCAAAGTTTATAAATTATGATAATTTCACTCTACTAATATATATGATTATGACGTTTTATTTTTATATTGGTTTCACTCACTTATTAATACTTGATACATTATCATTTATATAAGTTTATAGGTAATTTTATTAGTAGTTTTTGTCACTGTAATATTAATCATGTATGAAGTATTTATTAATTTTTTTCAACAAAATTTAAATTTGAGATCTTACTAAAAAAAAATTGAATTTAATATAACTTGAATTGGCAACATGGTATTATTAGTCTAACTCTCATCAAAAGTATCAACTATTACGACTTAAGAGTATGAGAAAAACTTAACCAGAAAAGTAATATTCATTAGCTCACAAACCCTATTACTTAAAAATAAATACTACAATGATGTTCTTATTTCACTCATTATAAAGCCCATGACTATTTCGAATATTTGCAGGACCACACCAAGCCTTATTCTTATCTTCTGTAACAACATATACATCTAGCTTAGATTTGAAGAAACTATAATATTAACAGCTTGGGTTTGAAGAAACAATAATTCCACTCTTTCTCATAGGAAATTTGTCTCGTAGCTCTCACCACTACTACTTATATATGTTTCTCTATTATTACAACTATCAATGATGCGTACGTTCCTGTTTAAATTACATTTATCTTACATGAACTCATATATTCTAGTGATAATTATATTGGTTATTTATATTTAGTGAATTGTACTTTAAATAAATCCGTAAGAGTACCAAATGATGTAATATGAGGTTAATAAGTGAATTTATTCACCCACTTTGATATAATGGGAACTCTAATGGTGTTAGTAAATTAGAAACTCTAATTATAATCCAAATACACCAAGCTGCAAAATTAGATAACAGTCACAAGAAAAATCGAATAGTGTCAAATGTCAATCTATCTGGTCACTCTAGTTTAGTAAAGAAGATATGTGAAAACATCACCATTTGGTGTCACCAGCTCACATTTTGGTGGCAATATGTCTGCTTGTAGTGCATGATCAACATTTGTTACACTGACAGATGATTCAAAGAATGCATCCACATGCCAATTGAAGGCTGCATCTGGGTTTGCTCTACCTTTCTCTGGTGTACCCTTGTATTTTATTTTAATTTTTATATTTTTCCATCGTGGCATTTATGAAGCAATGAATCGAAGACATTGGGATCAAGCGACTTATTGGGGTAAAGATGTATTTATGATCAATAACACTACCTTTAATTGTTGGAGTATACTGCAGTCAAAAAAAATTGTTAGGGAGTATACTACTATGTAGTGTATTTTTCTAGTCCAATAGTCTTAAACTATTAACATGATATAAGATTTTGAAGTTATTTTTTTAAAAAAAGATTAGGTGAAATTGTTTTGGGAACTCATCGAGGTTAAAGCATATCTTAAACTTCAATGAACATATTTTAAGCTTCAATGAACATTTACTGAATATCTACAGATTATTTATCATCAAGGTCTTCACATCAACAACGAGAATTAAATTTACATTCTTTTCAGATATGAGTTTATCTTTATCTACTAGACAACCTTTGTTGGGTTTTAAAGTTATTTTTAACCTTACCCTACCAAAAATTTATCTTTACCTTGCAATTTAAATTTAGCATGCTCGTGATGAATTTCCCACCCCCAATAAGTGTGTGATCAAATTCAGGCTTACATGTAGACGGACTATTATAGCGGGCCACTAGCCCATGGTTGAAATCTAGAAAGCAAATGGGCCACACCCTTGTGTGTTATATACAGTTCTAGAAGCATATACCGTTCTAGGCTTCTAGCAAAAATATTTTCCCAAATCATCACATGCTACACACGAAAAACAATTCAATACTCTCAGCAATTGAAGTTATTTGATCTTTTTTAACAGCTTATAGTATGTATAATCACTCTAGAGAAATTAAAACATTGGCATGTTTTAGCATATAGTTTTTAACCAATTACTAACAAAAAGGTACGAGTTAAAAGCTACAAATAAAAAGTTCAATTTCACGTGTTTACCAACAATTGTACCTAGTTTTTATTTAATGGTGAAAACTAGAGAAGTTGATCCACAATTTATCTAAATGAAAGAATTTTAAGTTTTACAAGTTAGATATGTGGCACTGGCAGAGATAAGGAAGGACAACAAAGGGCAAAAACAACACAAACAATAACTTCATGTCTAAAATTTGTGGCATGTTCAACATTTCAAACCGATCAAACGGCACATACAGATTTCCATAATTAAAGAAACAAAAAAATGGTGAGACAATAATTAAATTAAATTATATACACAATAACAATCACAAGAACAATTGTGTCCCAATAAACAATCAATGTTTAGGGCTTGGTTTGATCTCCATCAAAGAATAATGAAACATATACCATATGGATCGATCACATACCAGCTGACATATATCATATGAAATCAATTGGTGGTGAAATCGACTAAAAAATATTAGACAACAATTGAATTTGGAGAGGAAAAGAATGGGCGATAGATATTATGATTTTATGATCAATCACATAATAGTAATAAACTACTACCTAGGCGAAGAAGCATATATTATATAATTATATGATGCCATATCAATTAATTATCTTTGGTCATGGCGTTCAGAATTGTTAATGAGAGACTGAATGGCACCGGAAAGGTTGGTGACGGCGGCGACAAGGGTGGCGATGCCTTGCCGGTGAACCTCGTTCCGAGCTTCCTCCATCTTAATTCGCCTTTGCTCCAGCTCGACCATTTCACGATGCCGTTTCTCCTTCTTCTCCTCGCAACTCCCAAGAGCTCGTGCCAACACCGATGCACTTTGCATTATGCTAGAACCAAGGTTATTAACTTTCCTACGTTTTGATTCCGACTCATCATCCTCATTGTGCTCAGTTCCTTAACATCATTACAAGGTTTCATTATTAGAACCAAGCATAAATTTCATGAAATGATATATACAATAATATGTTAGAGATATAAGATGAATTGAATAATTAAAAAAGAAAGAAAAAATAGCATAGATTTGATCTTTTCTGTAAAAAGAAAAGAGAAAAAGAAAAACATATAATAATATGTGATAGAGACCCGGAACCTGGAACATTGGCTTAATGTAAGCATATGCATGAAATTAAAAATGGGTCCTATATAGAAAGTGACTGTGGAATTAATGAGTATTTAATTTGCATGAGTTCGGTTATGAGGGAGGGTATTGGTGAATGCATTGACTACGTGGAAAAGGGAGAATAAACAGACATTTTATCTAATTTGTAGTAAGATTTGGGCTTTCCTTAATATTAAAGATTAAGAATTATGTTAATGATTACACCAAGAGGGACTAAGCAACTTAGAATCTATTTTCTTGGACAGCCCACAAAATCCATGACAATCATGAGGTGGTACCCTTTCACACACCGGTCTGCATGATTGTACTGTAGCGCCCTTTATTTTTATTTTTTTTTTCTCAGCGTTATTTTTAATTATTAGGAACTAAAAAGAAAGAAAAAAAAAAAGAAATTGAAAGGCAGAACATTTTCCTCGAGTTTTTTAATGGAGAGCAGAATCTTTGTGCAGGGGAGCAACTTGGTGTAAGATACCACCAATGGAACCGCACTGGCGCACTCTCCACACGCGCCGTTCGATGCAGTCCACAGATAGATCAAACGGTCAGAAAGGAAGATATATTTAAAATAGCATGGAAGTCATTGTACCGTATGAATATTTTTAAAAAGATGAAAAATGGGTCCCATTAAGTGTGGCAGGTTTACAGACCCTGCAAGTTTGACCGATAACCCACACACAACACAACATCCAAAAATTGTCAAAAAGAAAAAAAAAAAAAAAAGATAAACAAAAAAAAGTGCTGAGTGTGTGAGCTGTGTAGCACATTGCTAAATGCTAATGTTAATGTTAATGCATATACCTGAACCCGCCGGAGTGGTAGAAGTACCCGGCGGAAGAGGAGGTGGTGGCGACGGTGGTGGTGGCGGAGGAGGAGGTGGTGGAAGTGTTTGAAGTGGTGAGGGTGAAGAAGTAACTAATGGAATAGCCAGTGGTTGTTGTTGATGTTGTCTTTGGGATTGTGTTTGTTTTCTTTGGAGGACATCGGTGATGACTTGGTAGACTTCGAAGACCATGTTGGAAGGGAGGTTCTGTTCCTTACGTTGTTGTTTGTTGAGGGTCCAATAAGAAGGGTAGTTGTTTTTGTTGTTGTTGTCATTGTCGTTGTGGGATTGTGATTTGCACTCGTAGTCGCGAACCTTTTTGTAATCGCGGAGGAGGTTGTCCCATTTGTCGTTGCATTGGTTCTGGCTTCGCAAGCACCCATGGCTCCAGCAATAGTTCTCCACCCATTTCCACCGGAGCTCGCCGCTGGTTCTGGTGGTGGTGGTGGTGGTCGTGGAGGTGCTACATGCAGGGGTTTTGAGCCTTCGCTCGTCGTCGAGCTTTTTTGCAGTGATGAGGATGAGGGTCTCTTGGATGGTCCAGTTGCCCTTGCGGTATTCTCGGGCCAGGGTAGTGGAGGAGGAGGAGGGTGCGGTGGCGGCGCCGCCTTGGATCAGTGGCACATGGTGGTGGTGGGGATGGGGGGAGGGTAAGAGTGGTGGTGGCGGCAATGGGGTGGTGGATGGGTCAGACATGGTCTTGATTTGGCATCAGATAATTGGACTAGTCAAGTGAAGTGAAAAAATGAATGAACTTGTTGTTTTTGACTGTGTAAGATAATTTTATGGTGGTTATGGTGTTTCTGAGGGAATTGAGGATTGTGTGGATAGAGGAATAGGTGAATGATTTAGAGCATCGGTTGTGGAATTGTGCCACGTGCGGAGTGGGGTGGAACGCAGCTTCTTTGCACGTGGCTCCACAGTGGATTTGGATGAGTGTTCTTGAGTCCATTTTTTAACACAAACATACAACAAATTACAAACCAACATAAATATTTGAATAAATATATACATAAACATACATTTAATATAAATTAATATTTATATTTGTTTAAGTCATCATACTATTTTTTTTTTATTATCACAATGGTACTTAAATAACTTATAAGATTAACTTTTATTTAAATGTTTAAATAACTTCTTATTTTTACCGTCTTATAAATTTTAGTCAAGTAAATTAATTTTCTTTTTTGTTTACTATTTATGTTATTAAATATTTAATTTTGTTGCCAAGTTATATGCTTTAATTATATAAATCACTCTATGTATATAAATTAGCAAAAATTATCTCACACAATAATGTTTTTAGAAAGAATTCTTTAATAAGAGTGTTTTTAGCTATGTTTGTTTAACTAGAGTGTTTTTATTTTGTAATACTTTTTATCTCAGATTTTCATTACATCATAATTTTATAATAAAAATATTTATATATTATAATTTTAATTATATAAAATAAATTATTTTTATATGTAAATACACATGTTAAAATACTACTTAAAATTAATTTATCCTTATTTATATTCTCTAATTTTATTATTTTGAATTAATTTCCTTTATTTATATTACTTTTTTATCTTTTAAAAATTATATTTTTCTTAATGAAACACAAAAAAAAATAGTCAAGAATTTGTGTTTGGGGGATCAAAATTCATAACTTGGTTCTTGATTTTTTTTCAAATCACAATTAAATTTGGGTCCTCCCAATCTAAATTTCCATTGTGAATAATAAATATGTATTTTTATGTATATATATGTTGAATATATATATATATATATATTTATGTATATATTTTTTATTTGTTGTATGTTTGTGTGAAAAAATCCTCTTGAGTCTTGTGTGCAGTAAAAAGGGGATCATTTATTTATGCTCCGCTAAGTCTTGAGTATTTGGTTTGGAGGCAGAGGAAATAGAAGTAATCATAGTAAAACCATGGACTCAAGAATGAAGGAGCTTCATTAAGATTTAAGAAAACACATTACGGTGGTCATGCAATTTTTGTACTTACAACGTACTTGTATTTGCCTACAGTATGTAATGGGAATAAGAGGATGTGGAACATAAGTGAATTAAATAATTTTTTGATTAATTATATTTTGAAACTCTCATTTATTTAAGAAATTTAAAATATAGTTAAAAAGTATAAAATTATTATGTCAAATTTTTCAATAATGTGATAAATTAATGGAGTGACAACATCTCTATTACATCATTAATTGATGATGTCTTACTTCACAACAGAAACTAAAAAAAAAATTAAGCCTTTAGCTTAAATTAAAAGCATAATATTTTTTTTATAAAAAAATGACTAGATGATTATTTAAGCCTTAATAGATAAAACAAAATCATACAAATAACGGAATACCAAATTTGAAAAAAAGAAAGTAAAATACAAATTTTGATGATTATGAAGAAGTCATTAAAGCTAAATATTAACATAAAGTTAGGTTGAAAATAATGGGTCAGTCTTATGATTTAACATCTTGTAGTTAAAACTTTTTTTCACTTAATAAAAGTTTTTAGATTAGAGAAAGACAAACCGCTTTCTAAGACTAAGAAAGACCAACAATTTCAATGTGAATTTATAGAGGAATTTTACATATTGTCTGACAAGAAGAAAAAAGTAATAATCAAACCCAAGTCACAAACGGAAGACTCATGGTTAAAACTTTTATACGAAAGAAAATAGTGTCTAGTAATATAATAAATTAATAAGTATTTTGTGTGTGATACATGTAATTTTTAGTTTAATTTAATTTATAAAATAAATATTTAAAATTAAAATATAAATATGTATAATTAATTCAAACAAACAAGTGAGAAAACATAAGGGGTTTAAATTTAAAGAGAAAAACTAGATTATAAAAATTTAAAAAATGATTTAAAGTTAAATAATTTGAGAAAAAATAATATGGAAAATTTATAAATAATTAATTGAAAAGGTTAATTTTTTTTACAAAAATTCAAAGAAAATTTTGAACGATGATACTTAATTTTAAAAAAAGATAAATAAATATATAATTCATAAGAAAAAGAAAAAGAAAACATTATTTTTTAAAATAACATCTTAAATTTATAGTATAAAATCAAATAGTTATAATAAAACCTTTTAAAAATTCACAGAAATAATTCACAGAAATAATCACTAGTTGAGAATAGTGTAAGTTTAGGAATTTTTCATTGCCTCTCCTAAACTTTTTCTATATGACAACTATTTTAGAGCGGTACCTCTTATACATGTGTCATGAAATTTGAGATGGAATGAGCTATGATTGAGGTAAAAAGAAACATTTTAATATAAATTTATGATTGAAATTAATTTAAACTAGACTTGCTATTTGTGTATAAAAAATATATCTTATTTTTGTAATATTTTTAAATTTTTATTACGAAATTATTATTTATATAATAATAAATTATAACTATATATATATTTTTGTTATATTTATTTTCTATAATATTTTTCTACTATTTTAAAATTTTATTTATATTATTATTGTATTATTACTTTATGCTATGTTTGGGAGAGGGAGTTAGGAGGGGAGGGGAGGGAAAGGAAGGGTTTAGCTGGAGTAATCTCCTTGTTTGTGAGTTATAATTTTTGAGGGAAAGAATTTGGGGATTTTTAAAACTCCTCCAAAATCCTCCAATGCTTAGAAATTATAATCCCCCTATTTGGGGGATTTTTAGAAGGAAAATTAATTAAAATTACTATTCTACCCATCAATGTTTTGTGATGAATAATTATTGATGAGTTTGATGCTAATTAAAATTTATTTATCATACGCTTTAAAATTACTATTAAAATTAATTATATAAAAGTATCTCATTAACTCTCAATTTCCCTCCTTTCATAAATTTTTAACTCCCAAACAAGGAGGAAGAAACTTCCCTTATTTTCCTTCCTTTCCTTCCCCTCCCTTCCCTTTGAATCTTTTTCCTTTCCCTCCCCTCCTAACTCCCAAACATAGCCTTAGTAACTCTTTTTTCTTGAGGCGGCGCCCAGAGTAGAAACTTTAACTATCTATCCGCAACATAACAAGTAAGCGAGATACTATTAAACACATTACACACACCAACAGAATGTTCCTGCTTTTTTCGCCGATTACAAATTGCAATCAATGTCGGCAGAATCACTTATGCATCTTTTATGTGTTGAGACAAAACAAAAAGTTATCAATATTTAAAAAATAGTTTACGTGTTACTGATAAAACATCTTAGTAAAAATAAAATTTCATCTTAGTAAAAATAAAATTATCATAAATAACTTATTTTATAAAACATCTTAGTAAAAATAAAATTATCATAAATAACTTATTTTAATAATTTTCATTCATTGACCACTTTATTTAATTATCATACAATTTTCTTCTAATTCTTCTAAATATCATTTTTTTTCTTCACTCAACGCTTCATTTTTAATCCCTTCGTCAAGTATACCCATTCCAAATTGATCTGCAGCTGTCAATATATCCCGTGATAACAAAAATGTAACGTCTTATTTAATTTTTTTTTATCAACAATGACACTTATGTGCTTTAAACAGCTGAGTTATAACGCATAACTGCTACATGCACATTGGTGCTATTAGCAAGGCCAAAATCTTTTGCTAACGCGGTTCAGTAAATATTGCTAACGGGTTCAGTATTGATTGTGCATTTACCTTGAATTCACAATATATAAGTTACCAGCAGATCGATCAGTCTCAAGATGGGGGCAGAACGATGACTTAAATCCGTTGAGAAGTAAAAGGTTACGTCTAAGAAATTTATTAACTTCTCAGTAAGCATGAAAAATTCATGTCTGAGATGTGGAACCACAAACATAGACACACATGATAGAGGGCTGATACAAAATCAATTACAGCCATTCATATACACCACACAATGTCATGCTACAACGTGACTATCATGTGTAAAAAAAAAAAAAAAAAAAAAAAAAAAAAAAAAAAAAAAAAAAAAAAAAAAAAAAAAAAAAAAAAAAAAAAAAAAAAAAAAAAAAAAAAAAAAAAAAAAAAAAAAAAAAAAAAAAAACAAGCCAAGAAAGCCAAGAAAGACATTACCAAGAAAGACATTACACCATCCAAGTAATCTAAACCAAGACAAAAAAAAAAAAAAAAATTCCAACAAAAGGTAAAGTAGAACATGATTGAAGAGAAGAAATTGACAAAGGTGGTGAAGTGCAGTGGCACTTAGACACGAGTTCCAGCAGTAGCAGGCTTGTGCATTGGATCTCCTGTAGTCCCTCCCACACCATGTCCATGACCATAGTCAGTGTCATGGTACCCGGGACCATATCTGCTGCTATATAACCCTGCGTGGATCAGTATCAGGTACAACAACTGTGTGAATGTTAGTATTATTATGAATGCCTCCACTACCCTCAGCCTCCACCCTCTGTGCCCTCCTACGTGTATTTGCTTGCAAGCAAACCTGCAGTTCCATTTATCCACACACAACCTTTTGTTACCCCTCATAACACACGAATATATATATATATATATATATATATATATATATATATATATATATATATATATATATATATAAGGTGAATTGAATGGTTAAAGAAAAATGAAAGAAAAGAAAAGACTGTGACTCCCTCTGCTAAGAAAATAAAGATTCTAAGCAACTAACATTAACATTTGGTAATAGAAAAAATTAAGGCCACATAGTGAGGTTAGTTTAGTAGGTATGGCTTACCCAAATGCTAGAGCTGTGACTGCCCAAGCAACCATTGATGTGGCTCCTGCAGATGCTAAACTGTCACTCCTCCATGTCCTCATGTGATTCCCACCCAAAAGTTTGGACACGATGCCCAGAACAGCTGCTAGTATGGAGAAGGTTAAGAAAAACATGGTTGCACCATTTCCACCAAAACCTGAAAGGAAAATAAAAAACAAGGGGTCATTCTAATTTAACACTTTTTTCAATTCGGAGTGTAACAAGAAGATGCTATTTTTTGTCACTAATTAACTAACTGCTACCAGTTAATAAATTCAAATAATTATAAGACCATTGTTAATTATCTTAGCTTAGACACATTATTGTCCACTCTGTGGATCATTAATGAATGTTGTAGTCTAAAATAGATGATGGGGGAAATTAGAAAAAGTAACATTTTGTAACATGAATGATGAACCAATCAATCAAATGATAATATATAAATTGACAAAATAGTGAAAGGGAAAATGGTATAGAAATGGATAGATGAAGTGTATAAGCTTACTAGGGTGGTAAGTTTGGCCATTGATGAACCTGTTGAGGCACCAACTAGCAAAGCCAAGAACAATAAAATACATGATCAAGTTAAGAAACAGCAAAGGAGCTGCAATGTTCCTTCCAACTGTGGCCATTTTTGAGTAGCTAGTGATTTTTTTTTCTCACAAACTCAACGAATTTTTTTAGATAAAATGGAAAATTTCTTGCACCGATTTCTACTTCACAATCTCTCTCACGTCGTGCTTCGTTGCTTGTTGAGGGTGGCATTGTGAAGCCATGTATATAGAGACTCTTCAAGGTGCCTTCAAGACACGTGTCAATCAGCAAGGTCATGCATGTGTGCTTTCGTGTACAGGTGGTAGGACACTTGTCGTGGTTTGTCATTATGTTTTCCACAAATCTCTTTCCGGCTTCTGCTTCTCTCTCTTTCTCTCTATTCAATTTGGAATCCAGAAGTTTAAATAAACGGTGCATTATCCACAAACTTAAATCCAATTTCAGGGTAACTTTTTTATAACTTAAACTAAGTTGTTAAAAATTAATAATTAAAAGAGAAAATAGGTTATATGATTATAATATAAAATAATTTTATATCATATATGATAAATTTAAACTTTAATATATGTTAAATGCATAATAGAAACATAAACTTGTTTTTTTATTGATAAATATTAATTAAAAAATTTAAACTCATAATTTTTCTAATTATTTTTTCTTTAATCATTGAGTTTATTTTATATCTCGATTGTTGTTGAAGCTTTGAAGACATATTTAAATATATTTATTATTTCGCAAATTTTTATTAGTAAATATTAATACTTTTTGTTATTAGTGAATAAGAACTAATTAACATCTCTCGCTTTTCCTTTCACGTGATTTTTCTTATATATTCGTTTTACTCTCATTTCTAATACTTTTTTTTTGTATATATTCATTAATTTAACAATTTAGAAATATAAAAAAGGTGACGCGAGATTAAAAAATCTGAAATATCAGAATTTAGATTACTTGAAAGAATTTGACCCAAAAACAAATTAACAACAAAGAGCTCTTGCAAGATTGGCTACAATAATTGATGTATTTATTTATCAGTGATGTCTTGTTAGCAGGGTGGATAGCTATTGGTTGAACACCTGTGCAGAAGGTTTCAGTCCAGAAGAAATCATTCTTATCCAATTGGACAAATATTATATGAGAATTTGGAGTGTTCGGTTTTGGAAGTCACCCACCGTTTCGAGAGTCGAAAGCTTAAGCATGGATCGATTTTTTATACTACCTTTTCTTTTTCTAGTATTTTCTATTGTGTGGTTAAAAACATCGTCAATGCGCGTATTAATGAATTGGCTTTAAGTAACGTTTTTTTAATAAATTTTAATTATTAAAGTAGATGATTTGACATTGTATCATTTAAATGAATTACTTATATAGATAATTATTGTTTAATTTATTTTTATCAATTAAAAAATTATTTTTCAATTACAAAATTTAACGTGATTTAAGTTAAGCACTTATTCTACCAATTTTTATTGAAATAAATTTTTGTGTAATTTTTTAAATCTGTAATATTGTAGGACTCTCAAATTTAAATAAATAACATATTTAAGTAATCATGTATTGTAAATGTTTTAAGGGACAATATTGTTTTCCTGTACTAGAAATTTCCTCTAATTCACTATATCATATATTAATCTCATTATTAAGAGATAATTTTATGAAAAAAGAATTATACATTAATAATATAAATTTTTTGTATTATTATTTAATTATAGTTCATCATATATGATAATGATTTATGATTATGATTGAATGATTATATGATTATATAAAATTATTTTATAACATGCATGATTATTAAATTCTATTACTGTATGAGTTCCTTTTCAAATATTTTTTAAGATTTTTATATAAGAAATTAAGAATTATAATTTTTTATTTTAATAAAATACTTAATATTTTTATGTAAAAAATCAACAAATGTACAACTTTTACGTTTTAATCCAGTCAAACGTAATACTCAATTATTAAAATTTATTTCTCAGAAATAAGAATAATCTATAACTCTATTTATTTATATAATAATAAATTACGCAATCATATAAATTTTTATATTGACAGTTAAGATGCAGGTTTTGGTGGTCTACTTTTTTTTTTTTTTTTTTGAGACAACTTGGGGATTATATTGTTGGTTTCATTGGATATATATGTTGAAATTGTCGCAAGCATTCGTACAGATTACTTGGCCTTTTTACATGGGTTAAATATATGGCTTGGAATCATGGCCAAAGAAGAGTAAAATGCAACACATATTCACAGTTTTTTTTATTTTTTTAACTGCATATTCACAGCTTGTTACTCACTTAATTAGACACTCCTCTTCAGTCTTCAGTATTTCATGTATATGCTTTATATCTTAGAAAGCATCTGCAGTGAGAGATTGAATGGAATATTGCAAGCATCTCTTCGTCATATTGTTTGTGAAGGCAATTATATAGTGCTTAATTATGGTTTGGCTAAAATGGGAGCAACTCAAATGGAAAGCATGTGTACTTTAAAAAACCACCCTCTTCTCCTTCTTCTTGGCTTAAAAAAAAGTGAAACAGTCGTATGTATTTGAGAAGAAAAAAAAAACGGGAAACGTGCATGCTTTAAAAATAAATTACCATATTTTGCCACAAAATTACAAGGCTGTTAATGAATTGAATTTTTTTCATGCTACACAGTTAACATTTAACAGGTTTATAATGCTACGTAAATTGCACAAAACAAAATTGGGTTAATGAGCTCAAAAAGGGATGCGGATGCGTTTGTGAATATTGTCCGTCAATTTGCCCATTAAGCATGGCTTGGCATAAATGGTTTAGAAGAATGATGTGCAATGCCCATTCCCATAAAACAAATTAAATCCTAAATTAATTTTATCCTACTTGATGTTGGACATGTTTAGGTAAATTTCTTTATAATCACTTTTAAAAGAAGAAAAAAAAATGAGATAATTTTTTTTAAGTGAAAATAAGCTTTTCATTAACTAATTTTTAGAAGCTCACCAATATAGTTTCTCTAAAAGATAAAATGATATCTACAAACTAGCTAATAAAAAATTCATTTTAATTTATAAAGAAACTCATTTTATTTTTTTCTTACTTTCTTCTTCTAGAAATGCTTCTAGAGAAGCTTACATCCAAACAGACACGTAATCATTTTCAAAATATTTAATTGGAAATATATTTCTTATTTTTATTTCATATTCTAATAAAAAGACAGTTTAAAAATATTATTTTTTAAATAAATGATTTAATTAACTTTTTTATTAGCATAAAATATTTTTTCTTCTTATATTCAATATTGGAATACGTTTCTTGATTTTATCATCAATTTATGACATCAAAGTTTTGTTGGAAAAGCCATGGCAGCTCTTGCAATGCATTCGAGGATGATTCTGAACAAACAAACAAAGAAAAGCTTAAGGCTATAAGCCCAGTAGAGACTTTTCGTAAAACAACAACAACAACTAAAGTCTAGAGTTTAAGTTTTATCGTTCATACATTGAATATCAGTACAAAAATATTTAAATCATTCTTTTTGAAAGGAAAATGTTTAAATCATTAAATTTAGGGGTAAAAAAAGTGGAAAAGAAGAAATTTAGACTCCATTATTTTCCCTCTTTCCCCCTCTAAATCTTTAAATCAAATAAGAAAAAAATTATAAATGTATTTTTTTTTGCCTTTTTATTCTCTAACCAAATACCACATGTAACGACAACTTGTAACAAAAAAACAAACCCCCAAATTTTAAGCACATCTTAATATAAAATTGAGGCAAACTTGTTTGCAAATGCAAAATATTATTTTGATTATATATATATATATATATATATATATATATATATATATCAAGCCTAGAGCAAGCTGACCACATAGGAAGCCAAGATACCTTGACTACAAAAGGAAAACAAGGTACAATTATTATTGTATCCAATATTGGTGTGGCTTTTTATTCTTACAATTAAACCACACTTTCCTTCAGTAAATAAGGCTTTCCGGCTAGTACTTTGTAGATGATTTGCTTCCTTTTCCCTATATATGCACAGAAAAAGAAAACAAAACTTCATCTAGTTATACTTATATTTAAGCACATAACAAGAGAATCATCATAATTCATAAAAAGAGTTCAATATGTAACACCATATTAATGTGTCACTGTTACGAAAAAGGAGAGACACCTTTTTCTTGGATTCTTGGGGCTTCTGTACTGGAACTTTCTTGGTAGCTGATTTGGAAGCTGAACCCTTGGATTTGGATGATGCACCATCACTAGCTTTGGGAGCTGCTTCCTTTTTACCCTGCCCAAAAAGTTGAGTGTCAACGGGTTTGTCAGCCTTGAGGGATGCCATGTTACTCAAAATATCTAAAGCAAAAAACACTATTTATATATATAAATTGTTGTGTTTCTTTGCTATGCATGCAAGCTCTGAAACACAGTGCCTTTTATAGGAGTCCAAAACTCACTAGCTAGGGGGCAATAGCAATTGGAGTAGAACTCGAATCCCAGCTTACGTTGATGATGGTGAATTAATGGTGGAGATAGATTGGAATGAGAATAAAATGACTTGTAGATCATCCAATCCATGCATTAAACACTTTAGAATCAGATACTTCTAGATCTGCTCAGTTTTTTTTTTTTTTTTTCCTAACATTATCTTTGATGAAACCATATTCCAGAAGTAGGTATATTGAGCAGGGTAAAAAGGAAATTTTATTTTTATTTTATATATATTTTTCTTTCCAGTTTTCTATTGGCAATTATATATATTTTTATTTTGTTTTATGAATAATTAATTTTGAATTGCGAAAGAAACGGTAAGAAAAGATTTGTTTGATTTTTCAATTATTTTCACAATCTTAAAAATAGAAAAAAAGAATGATATTTTTTAATTATCTATGAGTAAAAATACTTTAACAGAAAACAAAACAATCTAGTACTAAAAAATTGAGTGAGTAACATTGGTTAGAGTTTGTATTAAAACAAATTAATATTAAGTGTATTATCAGACATGAGTATAAATTAGTTTTAGATTTTTAAAGATTATAATTATAAGTTGTAAAATTTAGGAACTATAATGATACTACTATCTCCATTATAAAATGACTGACACTTAAGATTTTTTTATATATATTACAATAATAAATAAGTTACTTATTGAAATAATTTTATTAAAATATTTTTACTCTTCATAAACATATTACATATAATTATTTGGTGAGTAACGGTGGTGGTTGAAAATTTGAAAA
>PYAF01001681.1:1337186-1366277 GCA_007407185.1 Glycine tomentella | reverse complement strand
ATATTTAACTTATAATCCACTCATATTTAGAACCATTTATCTTTTTTAATCTACTCTCTTTTATTTTCTTTTCTAAATTTAATTTTAATAAATTATTTTAAGAAAATTGTTAATAGTTAAAACTATCATTATATCATATTTTAATTCTTATTTTTAATTCAAATTATAATTTATGAATTTATAAATATTTTTCTATTATAATATTTAATTATTATAAAATTTAAAAATATTTATTTATTATAATAAAATTAATGTTAATTATATAAAAACAAATATTCGTTCTGAAGAAGCTTCACAACCATATTCTATTGCAAATTGCAATTAACAACTAACAATTATGTTTTCGTAGATAGAAATATTTGGTTATTTGATATGTGTTTGTATACATGAAACAAAGATTAAAAAAAATAGCTCGTAATATCCCTTTCACTAAATAATTATGAATGCTTAAAGAAGTGTATATTCTATATGGGAAGATGAATCTTTAACATTTTCCAGCCTTCGTTTCCCATCCTGCATCTAACACTGTGATGGAATGGAAAGTTCATTAACTGAGCACAAGTTGTGATTTGCTTCAAACACAACATCGTTTTCAATGTAAAAGCTAAGAACATTTGGTTTTGACAACATTTTATCAACATTCAACACTAAAACCACTAATGAAATATCTAGAAGATTTTGTAGTTTTCAGGATCGGTAAATTCCCTGTTTTTCATTCCAGTTACAACATAATAACTTCATAGCTAAAGACATCCGACTTCAATGAGAAGTGATCACGCATAATATATTCAGGAGACATGTAACCACTTGCAATAAAATTTTCATAGTAAAATAATCAAAAGTTCACACAACAATATCAAAAAATCATAATATAGAAAGTAACTTTGTTCAATCCAGCCACCCGATTTATGTTTGCCTCAACTTGATCTCTCAAAAATGATCGAGCCAGAACAAAGTCTATATTTTAAAAATAGGAGGAAAAAATTATATTTTAAAATGCTTTCTATATTAAAAAATTATTCACAATTTTAAAAAATAAAATTTTTTCAATTTTTTCAAATTCCAAATAAAATTGAATTTTTTAATTAAATAAAATATTATATTAAAAATTAGTTATTTAAAAAATTCAAAAAATATTAAACAAAATCATATAAAAATTTAAAAATTATATTAAATAAAATAATATATTAAAAAAATTAGATATACCAAAAATCCAGAATATATTAAATAAAATCATATAAAATAAAAAAATATACTAAATAAAATAATATTAAAAAAAAGTAAAAAAATCATATCTATGATGAATATCGATCTAAAAATACTTTAAAATTAGATAAAAATAACAATAAATAATATTAAATGATATTTTACGTCAAAAATTAAAACACGTCAATTTTGATCTTTATTTCAGTCGCTAACAGTTTTTGTAACGGAATATTGTGATCTTAAACATAAAAATAATAAAAAAACCACAATATGTAGGTTAGTTCATAAGCAGCTGATCTTGTACATGTGCAGGAACTGGTATAAAATGCTATTTTCTAAACTTTTACTTAAGATATATTTTGGATTTGTTCTAAAATGCATACATTAAAATCAGTAATGATAATTTTTGTTTTCTACTCCTCTTTCTCCCTTTCCGTGTCACAAAAGATTGATTTTCAATGAACAATGGACCGGTAGAAAATGTAAAAGATGGAGATTCAACCCAATGCACATCGTTAGTATAAAGTAGTTGCCAGGAAGGCAGGAACTGGTATAAAATGCTATCTGATGTAAATGTTGACAAAGATGAAAGCAACTTTAGACCATTATGTTACAAAATTAATTGCTATGCCTGCCTTTAGTTCAATGTGTATTACTCCTCTGTTTTCATTTATAAGAAAAAATATTGATTTCACAAGAAAATTAATTAATCTCATTAAATAGTGTTAATTCTGATATTTTTTTATAGGCTACCTCTCATTGAAATTTAATATCAAATATAAACTTTCTGTTAAATAAAAAATATTTTAAAGATAGTCTCATTAAAAAATACAATTGAAATTCGTTTATATTTAAGAAAAAACATATTAGATTTTTTTTCTTATAAAAAAGAACGGAAAGAGTACTATCTTGTTTCATCTAAACCAGTTCCACATAATCTTGATATTTTTTCATCAAAGCCAGTCCCACACTCCCACTGAATCGTTTTAAGGAGTCAGCTCCAAATAAAGGATAGGGTGTGCAGAATTTTCAATTAATTAAATTGGTTTTGCAATTTCACTTCAACAAGATAATAATTGAACGAATCCATGCAAGTACCGGAATAATAAAATTATAAAATGAATGAACAATAGTGTGCTGGTCTGATAGATAAACAAGGCCAAATACATATGCTGAGAGAATACGAATTCACTTCTTGATATGTTCCAAATTGCAACAATAATTATGTGTCCATGAAGATCCAAAATCACCTTTTGATGCCAGCAATAAACCATTGCCCTCTTGATAGCTAAAACACTAGCTAGAGTCTAACTGGCCACCAAAAAATTGGACTATACTCAACAAATTTTGATTGCTTCATTTGTCAATTAATCACAAGGACTTGAGATATTCACCGTTACATTTGAATCAAATAACCACATTAACTGAGGTGGTGATTAAAATAACCAAACTTGAAAATTAATAACATGGTCTCTAATTTGTCAAGTCTTAGTCAGTGAGGCTGCCGCATCCTCAAGGCTAGATATGCCACAACTCTGTATCCAATCAACATTAAAGTCAATGCAGCCACATCTCCCCACATAGTATCATCAAGCCCCAAACACTTTATGGCTGGAAAATCTCTTACCCTACAATGCCACCCTGGTCCACACTCGTATACCTCATTTACTGAATACTGTACTCCTACTAGTAGCTTATAGCAGTAGTGGCTGAAAGAAATGTACTTCAACCAAGCTATAAAAGCCGGCATTTGCTGAATGTAGTAGCCACCAGCCAAGAGAAACACCAACATGGTCACTGAAGCTAGTGTTGTGGCCTGCTTCACATCCATGAGAATGGCCCCAAGTGCTAGGCCTATGCCTTGAGAGACTAGAACATTGAAAAGCATGATCAAGAGGGTTAGCAAAAATGTGACAAATGAAGGCTTGAGACCACCCATCCAGTAGGAGATAGTTACAAAGATGGTAGGAAGCACTAGCTCCATTGGTAAATCTCCCACCATCCTAGCAACATAGTATGAGGAGAGTTTGTACATCCCTGATGATCTTTCTTTTATTAACATTGGCCTCTCCAGAGGGAAGGCAAAGATGGCATTGAATAGAGGGAAGAATCCCCAGAAGATGGAGAAGAAGAAAAGGAGTCCCACCTGTTACAAGTGTCATATTGTTAATAAGTATTACTACTCAAGAATTAAGATATCACTTTTCATTGAGTGTTTTAATGCAAATTAACTAGGAATTGAGGTTTTTTTTTTTTTTTTTTATCTGGAAGAATCGAAAATAATGTCAAGGATTTAGAATAACTCAACCAATTGAGTAAGACCCCCTTGACTAGGGAATTGAGTATAAAGCACAAGAAAAATGGCAAGTATCTTTTACAAGTAGCCATGTATGTACCTATGAATTTTCATCCAAAAAAAATAATATATAGGTTAGTTCATAAGCACCTGATCTTGTACATGTGCAGGATCAGAGTGCCACCACAGAAGTCCTGAGAGAATGGATACAGACAAAACTTGGAAAATCCTTAAGCCAGAAAAAGATTCATGCCTCCTCTCTTGTAAACCCCTCTTAAGAAGCACCCTGAATTGCTCCCACCAGCTAGAGGTCCATTGGTTATCAGAGCCTATCAGTCATAGATAATAGTGTCATTTAGCCATGGTGTTGTGCATATATAACTAACACAGTTCAACATACAATATTCAATAGAGCAAGAAAACTTCACTTACGTCTAGGTGTTCCTGGTGTAAAAGCTGACGGATCACTGTTATTTTGGTGAATGTCTTCTTTAAGAGCAGGATATAGGTTCTTCTTAAAAGATGAAATTAGGGACTGTTTGACTGAAGCTTGATCCTCATGGTGGTCTATTTGATCATCATGTTTGACATCAGCAACTACGCCTGCCAAACCACAGAATCTAAAGTATTAGAAGGCTCTCTAGTATGTTTCTCAATAAATTGAATGCAAATTAATCCACTAATGTTTTTTAGACTTGTGTGACCAAATATAACAACACATGATCCAAGGACAAATTATCAACCATGATTGAAGATGCTTCCACCACCCTGTCCCCCACTATTTCTGGCTTCAAATATCTTGTGCAATTATAGGGAATTCAATTTAATTTCTCATCAAATTTTAGAATTAAAGTAGAATGGACTTCTAACTGTCGTAGCATGACCAATAACACACTGGCTAAAGACTCCATTGTTGTTAGGCTGTTGATTAAATTGATGGCTATATTTCTGAGAAGGAAAATTGCGCTGCCAGAAAGAACTTTTTACCTTACAATGAGAAAAAGTACCCCACTAGTAAGGGTGAGAGCAAAAGTAATTAATGAGGCTGAATTCAAAGAAAACAAATGAAAAGAAGGAAACAAAATCACTTATAATTCGAGAAAAAGTAAAAAAAAAAAAAAAAAAAAAGTAATAAACCTTTATGATGTCTCGTAAGAACTTGTGATACTTGGAAATATATGCTAAACCATTTCTAGGTAAATCAAAGGTAATAGTAGTACTAAACAAAAAGCAGCTCTAATTAATTCTAAATCACAACAATATCTTTCGCAAAACTTTATCTGGCCCCCATGAGAATCGGGCCATTCCTAACACCTTAAGCATTTGTTACATAAAGTTTGTCTACTTATAATAAAAAAAATTACATAAAGTTTGTTCTGTGTTGATCTATTATATATGCCAACACAAAAGAAAGCTCACATGTTGCGAAATTGGTCCAAGAGGGATGAACATCTTTCGTTATGTAGTGTCTTATCAATTTACTGCTTCTAATGACCCATTATCATTACCAGCTGTTGCCGCCTTGAGAACAAGGCTCATGGGTTCGGATAAAATCCCCAAGCTTTATTTACGCACCTCTACTACTATTATTATTTATTATTTAAAATCTGAAAACGAACCCTCACCTACCCAATTAACGACAAGTGTAAAATCTCAATCGTCAATCTTGTTTCGTGAAGTTGACATGCATAAACTCCCAAACTTTCCTTTCTCATCTCAGAAATAAAAATAGCAACAATTAAGGTTTCAAAAGTCATAAAGACATGTTTAGTGCCCCATTGACAAACTTACAAAATAAATTCCCCTCACCATATATCAAAACTTGTGGCCTACATTAATTTAATTAAGCATAAACTTCTCATTAGTACTATATATTAAAATTACTTTAAACATATATTCTAATAAATTTTTAACTGTAACTCATGACTAAGATTGATCTAATTTATAGACTATAATCATGTATAACCTTCAAACATTAATTCTCTCAAAATCAATTTTATTAAACTTTAAAAGAAACGAGTCCTTAATATGGTGACACTAGTTAGTACTTACCATTAGCAAGGTCAAGCAGGAAATCTGCCGGGTTCATGAAGTTGAAAGCTGGGACATATCCAACGGATCCGAGATATTCCATGACCCGACCCGAACACCCGCTATAAATTGGGTGCCCGTCCGACAACACGATGACCTTATCAAACATCCTATACAAACGACTGGAGGGCTGGTGGATGGTGGCGACGACGGTCCGACCCGCTCGAGCGAGTCCACGGAGCACCGACACGATAAGTTGGGCTGTGGTGGAGTCCAAACCCGAGGTGGGCTCATCAACAAACAACAAACTCGGGTTGACCAACATCTCCTGCCCGATACTGACCCGTTTCCGTTCCCCACCCGAAATGCCACGGAACAGAGCCATGCACCCTCCAACGGGGCTGTTACGACACCGTGTTAGCCCTAGCTCCGCGATCACCATCTCCGCGTGCTCCTTCTTCTCTTCTCTGCTCAAACTCTTCGGAAGTCTCAATAACGCTGCGTAGGTTAAAGTCTCCAACACTGTGAGGTGAGGGTAGAGAACGTCGTCTTGGGGAACGAACCCTACCTTGCGTTTCACGAAGGTGGGGTCGGTGTGGCCGTTGTAGGTTATGGTGCCGGAGACTTTTCCGGCGAGTCTTCCGGCCAGGGCGGTTAAGAGGGTCGTCTTGCCGCTGCCGGAGGGACCCAGCATTGCCGTTAACTCGCCGGGGTTCGCTACTCCGGTTACTCCAGTGAGGACTTTTCTTCTTAGCTTTGATTCTTTACGTAAGACGCAACCCTTCTTTTGGCTTTCGAAGGTTATGGTGTAAGATACGTCTTCAAACTATACCACAAAAAGATAGACCAATACATATAATATATAATTAGAGAAAAACTTGTTTTTACAACAATCTTTTGCAATAATTTACACACACAGACTTTTATTTCCTGATTTTATTTCATATTTATTTATATAATACGATGCTTTCATCATACTAACATAGTTAATTTGCTGTCGCATGATAAACTAAAAAAAATGTCATATCAGATGAAATATGAAATAAAATAAATGTAACAATTTTATAATTATATGTACATATATGGAAATAGATAGTAAAAATAAAATTATTTTGTGAATCTAAATAGGTAGTTATATAGTCAAGTGATTGAGAATAAGTGATTATTATGTTGAATTTAAGGTTGAATAATTTATGTATTATTAAATTTGATTCTTAACAAAAGTAATTCTTGATTAAATTTTACTTACATATCACATGATTAAGACAAAAAACAAACAAACAGGTGGTTATATATTATAAGGAAATGAGAGAAGATTGATAAGTACTTTGAGGGTAATGGGGCGCAAGGATTGGTGAAGAACGGAAAACCTTGATGGTGGTGGTGGTGTTGTTGGCTGAGTCTGTTGCTGCGCAGGAATGCCATCATCATCCAATTCCAAACTTGGTTTGATTTTGTTTGTGTTTGAACCCTCGGAATCATGGTGGATCGAGCTGGTCTCTTGTCGGGTTGTGATGGCTGGAATGTTTGGTGCAATATTAGTGGTTTCTTGCTCAGGGGGCATCATCTCAGAGATTGGTTATCCACTCAGATATTAACCAGAAAGTACTAATGAGAAAGAAGAGTACTTATTAATTAAGAAGGGTATTACTAACTATGATGTGTGTATGAAGTATGAAGAATGAAGATGAAGGAGGAGACAGATGAATCGAAGGAGGAGTATAATTAAACCAGAAAGAAGAGAGTCACATGAGAGAACAGGTGTATAAAGAGAGGAAGGCACGAGAAGCACACAAGGATGTGAATGTGATTGAATGATAACACAATATATAGTCTTAGGAAGAGAGACCGCCATCTAGCTGCTACTGTGTTGTTGGTGTTGCTGTCACTAATGTTGTTTGCTGTTCAATGATGTTATTATCGTTTTGTAACTTGTTGCCTATGCTCAAATAAGATTATCAGAATAATACTATAAAAAAAGCATGGTTTTTGGTTTCGGCTGTTTCTTTTCCTTTTTTTTTTTTTTTGGTTTTACCTTTACAACGAGAAGTATTGCATTGTTGATGGATGGATGGATGGATATAACGGTATTGCATTCAACACAGCCACGTGTGTGGAGGCATTTCTTTGATTCCCTTTTTTTTTTTTTTTGTGAAAAAAGTAATGGAGATTTTTAAAGTTTGCGGGAAAAAAGGTTTGTAATAATACTAATAATCAAAACGCCTTGGGGGCCCAACATCCGATTTCATAATATCCACTTGTCCTCAAAGTATGAAAATGCATAATGCTTTTTCTGCTTCCACTCTATTATTGTATATTTGCATGTATTTTTTACTATGGTAATAAACTAAATCAGTATTTTTTTACGTCATAGTATAGGTTCTAATTATATAATTAAACTATAACTGATCAAGACATGTTCTCTATAGCTAAGGATTTTGTTTTGTTATATTCTGCTTTTTTGTTTTAACTTATTTTCTGATTTATAAGGAAAATGAGATCTTGATTAATTTAAAGTTTAGTCAAAAAATAAGTAATATATGATTATTTTTGTTAAAAATCAAACTCGAATAGTATTTGAAATCTTCAATCTTAATTTCAGTATATTAATCATTTGTATTTAATGAAAATAAAAAATAAAAATTAATTTAGCAGTAATCTAAATTGAACTATCTTATTATGAGATGATGTGATTACCTCTCGCATCATGTAATTAGTCAGTCATTGAGTATGTGCTTTATTTTGGTAAGCTACCCGAAAATATCTGAATATAAAAAAGTAAAAAGTGAATACTCTTTTTTTTACTAGTTTGCAGTTGCTTGAGAATAATAAAGGTGGAGAACTAAAATTACATACGATAATTCAATTCCCTGTATTATTGTGAAATGCAGCTTGCCATAAAGCAAAACATAATATCTATATTTCATTAAAAAGGAGAGAGAGAAATCTGTTTAATATTTTATATAAAATGAGAAAAACATGTTCTTTTGGCACAACTTGTGCTGAAAAGCAAAGGCCTTTGTTTTTTCAATTTTTAATTTCTTAAAAATTGAAGATAATAATGAATTTAACATAATTCAATGTAATTTATTCAAAATTAATTTAATTTTTTATCTTTTCTTTCACCTTTCTAGGCAAACATTAATTAACAGATAAATCTTGAAATAATCTTATCTCTTCTACTTTCAGCTCTCTACTTTTCTTTTGCCTTTTGACTGTTAACCACATAAAATATCTTCAATTACATAATCCTAGACTCTTATTTTGCTGTAGATTGAATACTAAAGAGTAAAGACACATCTTTTATAAATGTAGGTAGGATAACCACCAAAGAAAAAAATAAGCACTTTGTAGCTAGCTTGTTTGCCTTAGACTCTCTTTATAGGGTATCTGTTTTTCGACGGTGTGTTTGAGAAATAAAAAGTATATGAAAAAAGCATGGTTCCCCCAAAGACTTTCTAGGTGTCAAATACCGATTCATCCATAGAAGTAGTGGCTGAGATTGGTGTCGTCTTTGCCATAAAAGCCATTGGTTACAGTAAGGAGTCATTATCACTGAAAGGAGGCTTCTTTTTAAACCTTTTTCTTTCAATTAACCAGTTGAGGTAGGTGTGTTTTTTATTTTTTTGTTACTGTTCTCATGTATGCCACCCCACGTTAAAAAAAAAAAACTTATGGATAGCTCAGAATATTTTTATTTCATTTATATATATGTATATATGTGTGTTTTGTTATCTATCTAATATAGATATATGTATAGCTTAGAACTTGAAATATTGTTAAGTTAATTAAGAAAATAAATTTAACTTGAAGTATAATGTATCATCTATGAAGTTAGAAAAGTTCTAATCATGCATAATTGCTATTTTGAAGAGGATTTTATCTAATATGATTAGCTTCGATCAATATATTTATAGAGTTAGTTTCAAAAATATATTTGTGGTACGTAATATCTTCCTCAAGATAAAATAAAATGTTAAACTATTCTGTAAAATATGAGATTAAATAATTAAGATTAGGACTTCAAATTGCTGTTGAATTGAGGAGGGAAAAGCTAGGAAGGACGAATAATATATTCAAAACACATGAAGATATTCCCATTATTCTCTATATATGTTCCACCATGACAAATGGTGGCTGATCACTAGAAGCTAGCTTAAGAAGATTTAATTTGAAATGAGATATAATATTCTAAAACTCTTTCGACCAAATATTCATCGGATTATATCTTGACGTTACGTGTCCAAGTTTTGACGTTGTAAAGGATTAAAACGCTGCCTACAAGTAAGAGACAAAGATAGAAGACAGTCAATTTTAAATAAACAATTAACAAATGCATGTTTTTCCTAATTGAGAATTTGAGATGACGGTTTATCAGAACGTAGCTCCTTTTTTCTTTGAAGGATTTTTTCCGTGAAGTGCAAATTAAGTGGGTTTGGATGAGTGTTTGATAAAATTGATTTTGAATGAAATTGATTTTGACTAAAATTAATTTTAAAGTGAAGTAGTTTATATTTGAATATTTTATTATAAAATCAAGTTAGAAACAATACAATTTTTTATCCAATACAAAAGTTACTCAAAGTTATTTTAATCCAAAATCAATTTTTAATTCTTCTCTAAGGTGAAACCAAACATATAAGTGTACCCCAAATTAATTTTGGACCATAATAAATTCTTCAACACCAAACCAAGCACACAAAGTATTCATCATTTAAATACATTTTATAGTGAAAATTGCATTTTGTCACTTTAGTTCTAGAGTTGTTCTCTTACTTTTCAATTCAAGTTTCTAACCTAAACCTAAGGCAATCAATGATGGTAATTAATTAAATAACACCTCTCATTCTAAGGGTGTTTCAAGTTGAAGTTAGGAGTGTAAGCAGGTATGAATCACTCCTGAATCTGAATTAATCCACACCAACCAAAACAGTTTGTCAAATGTGTTTCAATTAATGGGTTATTTCTAAGTTGGTGTCAGACTCGAACTTAATTCATCAAACCCGTTGAGTTTTTGGATTTTGACCATGAGTTTTAATATATGGACTTGTTGACCTGTTGACCTTGCTAGTTGATCCATTAATTTGTATTAAATTATTATTATTATATGTAATACATAATATATATTTTTAAATTTTAAAAAAATCAAATACTATTGACTATTAACTACATAGACTTACCTCAATTGAGTAAGCATCAATGCATCATCAACCTTCATGATCAAAGCGATAAAGATTTTATTGATTGAAGCCACTTCAGATGAGCTTCTAATAATATTTTGAATCTATTTACAAAGAGTACATCCCGTAATGTCTCATTGATTTTGATAGAAAAAAAGTGTTTGAAACCCATTTTCACTATGATTATTGAAACTCTTTATCTTGAACATGATATGCTTAATTTCTCATTCCCTATGGATGGATAGATAAATAAGAATAAGTGAAGTGGGGTGAGATATGACATTATCACATTTTTTTAATAAAAAATCTAATAAAAAACAGTTATGTCTAATTCATTTAATAAAAAAATTAACTTACAACAAATATTACACTTAAAAAAAAGAATAAAAAATTAAAACATTTTAATCCGTTGATCAAATTCAATCCAAACTTTTTACAAAAGATTGATTTGAATTAAATTTTATTTTTTTCTTAAAAAATCAACCCGTTTAAATTTGATTGAGTTGGATTATGAATTTGATCAAATCCAATCCAAATTGACATATTACCCCTAGTTGAAGTTATACATATTCACCAAAAAGAAAATTTGAAGTCAAAGGTAAATAGTTCATGTCCTAAAACATTAATTATAAATTTAATTACCATGTACGTTTTTTAAATGAAAATTAAAAATGAGAATTAATATTGAGATTTAATTTAATTATCTCATTCAATTTTCCCCATTATTTTTTTTGTTGAAGTTTTAGTTGTTGGATTTCATAAATGAACTTGGTGTAAAGCGTCGTTATGAAGTATGTTTATACGCACAACTGTACAAGTACAATATAAAGGAGTTCATTCGTTTTTCTAGTACTACTTATTTTTAGTCCCAAGAACACATTCTTTAGTATATTTTTTCTAATTGATTAAATTTATTAAAAACTTTAAATTTAATCGAATCATTAAATATGATGTAGTACTTATCAAATTTTATTAATTCTAATAAATTTTAATTAATAAAAAATGTATTTAAATGTATGTGTTTTTAAGTGTGTTTATAGTATTTTTCATTTTTTTTATAGTCTATATAACTGTATACTTAACTTTTATCTTTTCATATTATGTTACAATGGCATTTTCTATATAACTGTATGCTTAACTTTTATCTTTTAACTTTTATCATTTTTTTACAAACGCAATATTACCCATGATTTAGAGTCAAAATGTATTCAAAGTATCAAATCCCCCACTTATTTAATTAATTTTATTTATTTGTTTTTAAATAATACTGAGACATACATATATCCATTTTGCCTTTTTTTCTTCTTTTATTGTAGGGCACACTTTGTTGTGTTATTCTTTTTTATAATAATTAAGCACAAGTGGCTATGTGCCAAGTGTTCGAGCATTGATCTAGTGTCGGACGCTTTCAGCAATTTCCAACAAGAAAAAGAATAAAATGACCCTAACTTTAATTGAAAATTGGAACCTTGGTTGACAATTTGACAGCGTTTTTTTTAATAAAAAATAAAAACCTTCCACCCTCTTTCTAAATGCATCTTATTTTCTTATGAAACAAAAAAAAAAAAGTTAAGGGAGAGGGAAGAAAAGGGAAAGATATTCCGTTTTAAAGTGATTACACTGTACAACTCTTGATAATAGTTTAGAGTATTTACTAAATCTCATATACATTGACAACTCTACAACTCACACTTCATATATTTTTATTTTCTTTATGGTGGAAAGTCACACTTCATATTTAGAATATTATAAAAAAATATGTATTATAAAACTCTAGTTCACTGTTAAAATCATAAACCTCTTTTAGATTGGTTTAATAACTAGTTCAACTATTCGTTTTCATAATTAATTAACATGCAACTACATAGAGAAGAATATGATTGCTGAAGAAATTAGTAAAGCAAGTTTTTTTCCCGCTTATTAGAGTTTCATGTTGGGTAAAATATTTTAGTTAGTTTTTAATTTATTTTATTAGGTAAAAAGCTCATTTGACTTTTTGATAATCATTTTTTTTTACTTTCAATGTTTTTTGAAACCCTACTTGAAGTAATGTTTTTTAAAACGCTAGTTTCTAACTTCTAAGTTTTATATTTTCTTTCATTTTTATTCTTGATATATTTATTGATTTTCTTATTATATTTTTAAAATAAATCATGGTATTTTTTTTGTTATTTTACACTTTTCAACTACTTTAACAATTAGTTTTACAGAACACTTATAATTTAATAAGCTAATTTTTCAGCTTACAACTAACTTTTCAACTAATTTTATCAAATATAACTAAATTGTTATCTTGTTATTGGATGTGAATTATCTCATGCTAAATTTTATCAACGATGAGATTATTATGTTAAAATTTTGTGTTTATTTTTTTTTTCAACCATTAATGTGATTCACCGAATCACCAACAACAAGATGCTATATGTCATTCATGCTATAGATAATATAAAAAAAATTATCTATTTAACAGTGTTATAAGAACTAGATTGATCATTGAATCAGTGAAGACGTTGTTCAATAGTTCAATTAGGATCGAACATATTTTAATAAATACTATTTTTTTATAATTTTATATAATATATTAAACAATATTAAATAAAAATAACATGAAAATCATATATTTATAATATTGAAAATTAAATTTCACTTCAAAGTGTAGTAAGTCATAACATATCACAAAAGTAACTTATATATGAAATTAAATCTAATACATTATAATATTTTAATTTTTTTATAATCTATAGAAATTTAACAAGATACTAAAGGATTTACAATACTCACACACTCTACTCAAACAACAGAGTTATACTTCCTTGATATATTTTAAGTTCATCAATAACAAATAAAATTCATTAGTCACTACCAGTTTAAGTTCAACAATAACAAATAAAATCAACTAGTAAAAAATAAAAATTGTGATTTTCGTCAAACCACCAAAATCTTGATTTTCCGGTTCATGACCAATTCAATTGTACACCAATTTTAGGATTTAAATTAATCAGATACGTCACTCGTTCAACTAGTTGAATCGATCGATCCGATCCAATTGTGACAACCATGTCATTTAGTGTGTGATGATCGATTAGAAAATGTTCAATTGGACTTAGGCCAAGTAGATGAAAATAATTTAATTGAAAGACGAAACTTCATCAAAGGTGATTAAGGAGCTTGTTGGAATAGTTATATATATATATATATATATATATATATATATATATATATATATTAGAAAACTATATTTTTAATTTTTATTAATTAGTTGACATCATCAATTATTTTAAGTAGATGAAAAAACGTCAAAGAATGTCCCAAAAAATTTAAAATATAAATCAGATAAAAATACAAACAATAATATTAATTTTTACAAAATATCAACAAATAATTGCATTAAAATAGGTAAAAATTTCTATAAATTTGCTTACATTGTGGATTTATTAACAGACACAATTATATTATCACTGTTGTAACTATTTTCGGTCACTATAGAAATCAAAGAATGTCTCAAAATTTTAAAATATGATTCACATGAAAATACATACAATTATATTAGTTTTCACAAAATTTCAACAAATAAATGCATTAAAATATGTGGAAAAGTTATACAAATCTACGTATGTTGTATTTTATTAATTAATGAGGTCTGAAAGTTCAAACTTCAAACTACTTACCACTGTTGTAATAAAAATGCCAGTATTTCGTTATATAACGTCTATGACTTACATCAATCCAATAATTTTTTTTATAAACTGCACTTATATCCAATAATTTGATGGAATTGCACCAATCCAGCATGTAAAAAAAAGTCTATATACGCATTCACATTCATATATTATCCCATTATCCTTTTTCTTTAACTTTTTATCATTCATTTACAGCATCAACATCCACATCCACTCTGTACTGCAATTTTGGCTAAGTGAGCATTTCTTGTGCTCTCACTTAGCTCAGGCTGGCCCTAGGGTTATTTTACGGTGCGCTTGCCCAAAGTTTATGACTGAAGGGACTAAAAATTCAAACAACAATAGGGTCCGGAAGAAAGAAAAAAAGTTCCTTTAAGCGATAATTTCATCTTGTCAACTTTTTTAAAACTCCTTTAATTCTTAAATTTAAATTTTTCCAAACACTAAAGCTAACAAATTTCAATTTCTAAAAAAATATTTGTTCACATGTACACATGCAAAATTGTACGTTTGTCTATTCTTTTTATGAAATATATATATATATATATATATATATATATATATATATATATATATATATCATACATACTTGTACATATGCAAAAGGTTCTTGTTATTGTTTGATCATGAGCCTATAAAATATTAGGACCGGTCTTGACTTAGTTTCAACAAAAAAATTGGCTTATTAAAAAAAATTACTAATCAACAAACATAGTGGGAAATAAAACTATTGAAAGTTTTAAAAAGAAAGGGATAGAAAATAGAAAGAAAGAAAAAACCACTGCACATATATATATATATATATATATATATATATATATATATATATATATATATATACACACACCATACGTATCCAAAGGAGCTGCCACAGACAATAACTAATTATTAATGGAGCTTGACTCATCCATGAAATGTAAAAGTTATAGTCCATTAACGCACGCACAACATAATTACATGCGTTTGATCAGGATATATATATATATATATATATATATATATATATATATATATATATATATATATATATATATATATATATATATATATATATAAGCTTTCACAGGCGTGTAAGGAATTGTAAACCATTCGGGAATACATGTGGGAGCATGCATACCCCACGGAATGCCATCTAGATGCATTATATTATAAGGGGCTTTAACAAACCTGCATGCATTAGTTTTGGTCCTCGATCTATATATATGACGCTTGGAACGATTGATTATTACAAGGTAAATTTTCATCCTATAATCATCACTCATTTGAGGACAAAAACGCTAAATAGTTAATTGCTGTCAACAAAAACCATGTAAGATACATACAAATTGACCTAACCCCAACAAAGAAGGGATTAACGAGACAGGAAAAAAAAATAGAAAATAACAATAAATGAAGAAGAAGGAAAAGAGTACTTTGTAAATGTTTAAAAAGGTGCGAGCTTCCAATTTAATCGTCCTTCTTACGACTGTAGAGCTCTTAGAAAGAAAAAGCAAAAATTCCACATGGAGTCTCCAAATAACTAGAGAGAAGAGAAAAAAAAAATCACTAATCCTCTATTTCTCTATTTTTTTTTATACATGGCCAGGTTAGATATTTGTATTAAAGAGAGAAAAGTCCAAGACTTTTAAAGACACCAGCAATATATTTCCTTTTAAAAAATTTATTTTGGGTTCTGAATATATATATAGTGGCGGATCTAGGACCCTAGATCAGTGGGGACAAATTATTTAAAAAATAAAAATTGATAATTATCATTATTATATGAGATAGTTGGATTCAAATACAAAGATAAGAGGTACAAAAATATAAAGTTTTAAGATAAATATTTGCATTTTATTAAAATAAGAGGATGCATTTACTTTGTCTTACATGTGAACTGATAAGGAAGTTCAAATACATAAAATTAGGGGTTCAAAATATAAAATTATGGGGTGTAAAATATGATATTTTTTTTACATTTTATTAAAATAAGATGGTGTATTTACTTACTCTTACATGTGAACTGGTAAGAAAGTTCAAATACATAAAATTAGGGATTCAAAATATTAAAATTATGGGGTGCAAAATATGATATTTTTTTCCATTTTATTAAAATAAGATGGTATATTTACTTACTCTTACATGTAAACTGATAAGGGGGTTCAAATACATAAAATTAGAGAGTACAAAATATAATATTTTAGGATAAATACTAGTGATTTTATTGAAATGAAGGAATACATCTACCCACTCTCGATCCCATATAGATCCGTCGGTGTGTATATATATATAGATAGATAGATAGATAGAGAGAGAGAACTCTAATTTCCTTTATTTATAACATACAAATAAAAACACAAATAGAAATCCTAATTCAAATTTGGAAAATATATAAAATAGATAATATTTTCATTCTAATATTTTCATTTTTATTTAAAGACAAAATGAACTAAAATTTAAAATAATAATCATTTAAAATCTCCTAAACTAAATAAATAGGAAAAATGAGATAATCTTAAAAGATTATCACAACATGAAGCTCCCACTTGTGGTATAATTAGATGTCCTTTTTCACTAGCTCTCTGTTGGAAGAGGATTGCTATTAATATTTGGAGGGAGGCTTTTAGGCTAAAGGATTTCTGGAAGAGTAGAAAGATTTTGGAGAAGAGAGATTTTATTACTTGAACTTGATTTTATGGCTTGATACAAATGAGCAAATCCTACACCTATTTATACTTGGCCAACTTCTCATCCAATGGCTAAGATTTCTCCAACACAACTTTGATCCAATGACTATAATTTAACTTCTACACAATTCCACCTAAATATCTATCTTCTACACACTTCCATACTTATCCATATCATTCTACTTTTAAAGATATTTCTAGAACACATTTCTAGAACATGGGCCAAATGGGCTTCACACTCTAGAAAATAGGCTAATTGGGCATATGATTCTAAGAATTTTCTTAAGCCCAAATAATTATTACAAATCAAGTTTATTTTACATTCAACACTCTCTCTCTCTCTCTCTCTCTCTCTCTCTCTCTCTCTCTCTCTCTCTCTCTCTCTCTCTCTCTCTCTCTCTCTCTCTCTCTCTCTCTCTCTCTCTCTCTCTCTCGTTAACAAAAAAACTTATAGCGTAGGTAGAGCTCTACGTATAAGCGCTCAAACGTCTTTTATTATCACAATTTGTTCTTCTGAATCCCCGCAAGCGCATGCATATATCTACATATATATATATATATATATATATATATATATATATTCCAAATTTATATTTAATTATTAGAACAATATTGTGCCCAACTAGGCTGACGCATATATATAGAAGTTAATTAACCTTGGAAGCTCATATATCCCATTTCCTCCATATGATCACCACAAAAATGATATTTATATACTTTTCATAGTAAAGTATCATTCTCATAAAATTAAACATAGACTGCCATTTTATGCAAAGTGAAGTCACGTGGGAACCCTTAATATGAGTGACAGGAGAGTTAGAATTGGGACCTAGCTCGCTCGGTTCATTTCCTGCATTAATTTGATAAGTAGGACAAAATGCACTACTAGTGCCAGGGCAAGCTTAGGTGTAAAACGAGTGATTCATATCAAGGCAACCCAGAAAAATTAATGTTTATCTTATAATTCAAAGGTGTCATCACTTATGCATGGACCAGAACATCAAGTAAAGGGAATCAGATCTGCATCTACCTTATTAAATTAACTTTTTTGGGTTTTTTTTCTTCTCCTTAATAAGTCACAAGCAATGCTAGCTTTTCCCTTGCCCTAGCTAGCACAAAAGATGTGATAAGGGCACAAAGGACCCGGATAGAGAGTAGTGTACACCAAGGCCCCAATAGTTGAGGGACACATAAAAAGACAGAAGAAAACTCGTCCACCCTCTTCTTTTTTCCATCAAAATCCTGGTTCCACTGGAAACCTCATTAAATGGTGCAAATCTAAATGCTGAAACTTTGTGACTTATTAGTTGCTGTTATACTAAAGTGAAGCAGCATCCACTAAATCTGTCATGTTCACCTTGTTTTGGATTTTGTATGTGCAATTGCAATGGTTTAGTGCAGATTGGCCTATATATGTGTTAATTCTTCTAGCTAGCTAGTGAGCTTCATTCACCCAATACGTCACTCTCACAAGTGGCTGCCTTAATATTGCATGCTAGAGGCCAAAATGGCTGGTCTATTTCCCTTTCCCTATCTTGTTTTTCATATGTCCTATTCTTCTAGTGTCCTTCATTGCACCATAAGACCAATTAAAATCCATCATGGCCTTTTAGCCGTTTAATTTAATTTGCTAGCAAACTCTCATTTCTCTTTTTTTTTTTTTTTGGTAAACCAATATATATATATATATGTATATATGTATATATATATATATATAGGTACCCGTAGTACCGAAGGATACACCTAAAGCGAATGGATCCTAGCCAAGCACAGCCAGAAAAAATCCAAATGCTAAGAATATAATAATAAGTATACATAAGTCTCATTTCTCTTAGATAGTTAACTATGTCTAATTGACCAAAGAGGCTATAGAAAATATCAGAATTTCAGTACACAACGAAAAGCAATTGCACTAAATGCTCAGACCACTAAAAACACACACCATATATTAGTGAACAAATTAGAGATTATAATTACCTTTTTGCTGGTATAACTTTAATTTCTTTAAAATAAATTAAACTATAAATATTATAATTAACACTAATAATTAATCAATATTATGCACATATATATATATATATATATATATATATATATATCAATAGAATATAATACGCATAAAAAAATATCAATAGAATGTAATGCTTTGTTAATACGATGCATCGATATTATTAATGTAAATTTGTACAATATCTATATATATTGATAGTTTGTTATTTGTTAAATCAATATTAATAGAGGCAGATGTTATTTAACTTGGCAGATTACATTTTTTAAGAGAAATTTCATGGTATCATTGAAAATTTAAGGATTTTGATATTGTTATTTAGAAAACTTTAATTTGTCTCTTTCTCTCCTTCTCTCTCTTTTTTGATGTACTCATTTAACTATTGCCTCAACAAATAACTGTACCAAAACTCTTAGATTTATCTGAATATCATAACATCTGATCTCTTGTTTTTATTGAATTGTTAGACTCTTTTGTTTATTCGTGGCACTATTAGTTCAGTGTTTAGGCTACAGGATTCTATAGTTCGCTCCACTAAGGGATTAGTTTAGGAAAACTCGTGTGAATATTATAAAATACTAATAAAAATGAAAATATCCAAACAGTGGAATCCACAAAAAGATGAGACGATGCGAGTCTGAGATGGTCAAAACAAAGCAGATAGTTATCAATTATAAAATGTTGTTGGTTCTATCATTTGATGAATATTTTAAAAGTATACCAAAGCATGGTACGTAAGGTTCATCTCCTCTTAATTCAGTAACCAGCAATACAGAAAGAGGAAATGAGAACAAAACATTATGCTTGATATATATGTTTCATTGGTCATTTTAAAAATAGTTTATTCCCTTATTCGGTATCTTCTTTGAGGGTGGAAACCCGTCCACTTGGAGAGGCATTGTCCGTTCCTCTTAAGTGAGGTGGGAATTTGAATACTCATTCCCTTTTTAAATAAGATGGATACGGATTTATTTATTTTTCTTTTATCATTTAACATTCAACATTCATATGTACATAATATGAATCTATTCACCAAAATTATATGTATAATATATATGAATACATATTTTGCATAAGTTTTCACAATATTTTTTGTTTAAATGTAACTAAATGAGAAAGAAATTTATATAAATAGATGCTTAATTGAGAATCTACCAACACTGAGTAATTATGGAACAAAAACACAACGAGTATTAACTATTCACGAGAATAAAGCACCTCTTTCAAGTTAGAATTCTAAGTCATCCTAGAAACCTATTCCTTTCATATAAAACTTTTTTATTTTATCAGAAATATTAAATATATTACCAAAAAAAATTATTGTGCAAACCAGTTATTTTTAATTGACAAGTAGTTGGTCTAAATGATGATGAACTCAAATCCTTTAAATAATTAAGTAGTTGAATTCAAATATTAAATTTTGTGTATACGGAAACACAAACCACTTTTATTTGTTACCTTTTTCAGTTTTTTCCTACCCTAATTTATGCTTCCATTTTTTATTGCCTATTTTGTGTGGTTGTATGAATTTTGTGAAATAAACTCTCTCTCTCTCTCTCTCTCTCTCTCTCTCTATATATATATATATATATATATATATATATATATATATAATACTAAATTTCTTTCACTAGCATTGCTACATATGACATTTGTTTCATTTTTTTAGTTTTTAAATTTGTCATTTATAACTTCGTTTATATGATGTTGTTTTTTTATACCTTTTTTGTATTTTCAGTCTACGATTAATTAGTATTTGTTTTTTAAAATATTTTATGGTTTTTCTTTAAAATTTTCAAACATATATAGCAATAAGAAATACTATTTTTATAATAAAGAATTTTCGGAGGAATTGATAATGTCTCAAGACAAGAAAAACCTTCATTTATAGACATTTGCTTTGTCTCAAAAAGACGGGTGAGGATTCAATTTATCTTATTCTACTCGATTAATTCCTTGGAGTTTATATAACTGAGTTTTCGAAGCACTAAATAAGTAGTTTAATGCTTTTTATAAGGTTATAATGATTTATTTGTTAAAATATATTAATGTATAGAAAATCTATTTAGTATTGTTATTAATTAGTTAATAATGACTAATACTATAAAAATAAATATTATATATTTTACAAATTTATGCAATACTACACGGTATAAAATCTAGTTTTATATTATAGTCAGTTGCTTTTTTTTTTTTTTTGAAGGGATTATAGTCAGTTGCTAATGATAGTACGACATTATATTAAATATTAAAACATGGAAGGTCAGGAATTAACTATCGATAGCTGTCTAACTTAATCATAATAAGTCGTAGTCTATTACTTTTATTTACTAAAGCTTATCCTAAATCCATATCAAAGCATGACACAGTTGTCTGATTCTTCTATTATATTTAACAATCATATTAATTCTCCTTTGTATTTGTATTAGAATTTAATTAAAATACATAAACAAAATAAGATTTTTTTTATATGGTCAATTTGTTCTGCATTATCGTATGACTAAAAATTATTAAGATTTATGATAATTATTTTAAAAATTATAATTAAGATTATTATTTTATTGGTAATGTAGAAATTTTTATACTAATAAAGCATAAAAAATTAACTTTAAATATTTTCAGTTCATGAGTATTTTGTTTATGCTGATTCTATTTGTATATAAATAGTTATCAATATTGTTTGGATCAAATATAAATCTGCACTTATATCTGTAATGAATAAACATGCATACGGTTCAAAAACTAACAAAATATTAGTAGTGAATTCTTAGAGGAGGCTCAAAAATAGATTTCGATCGCCAATTGATTTTTTTAAAAAATTTATTTTGTGATATACTAATTGATTGATGAGTTTATGTGTAGTTATACTTAATAAATGGAAACGATCAGGAATTAAACTTTTGCAGCTGACAAAATGATGGCTGTGAACTAACAATGCTGCATATATTGCGCATGCTAGTCAAAATCAAATTCTTTAATTTGTTAGTTCTCATGCTCAGCTTAGTTCATGTTTGAAGAATTTTACACGTGGAGGAATTGCCTACGAATACGTCTAACTCAAATAATAACATTGGTGATATTTTGATATAGACCACCCAACTTCGCACCTCACATACTGCAGTACTAATTCACAAATAGTAAAAACACTTGTTTTTCAACCATAGACTAATCTATTACACTACACGTTGTGGGTTGACCAATTTTTGTGAGCTTCATTATTATAGTGCTACCATAACCCACCACCACGCTAGCTAGATACCAAGTCAAAATGATAACTACGTTGGACCCGGGTAGTGATCCCTTCAACAATGCTTTCATCTAAAATTCTCAATCAAACTCATATAATATAGTGCACCCAAATTCATATATTAAATTGTATATCCCATAAACAAATATATACTAGGGAAAACATCCTAGTTGACCAAGTTAAATGGTTAATTATTAATTTTTTTTTGACTACTTTTAGTTAACCAAGAATTCTTAGGTAACTAATCATGATTTTGTTTCGAAAATGAATGAGATAAAGCCCAAAAAGAAGCACGATCATTGCCAAATAAATAATAATTTAGTCTTGCAATAAGTGCTTTGGCCAAGTGTATGGACCAGCAGTTGAATTGGTTATGGAAGAGTCCTATTTTTTTTTTCCGGCTCCCACATTAACTGGTCCGATATGATTAATTAGGATGCTGATGCATATGCTTATGCTTTTGGTCCATCTTAGCAAAGTAGTTAAATGAATACATAATATCTTAGCAACATATAATAAATATATAGCACTTAGCCATTAAAATAAAGTTATAAGGTTGACTTTTGTGGTTAAAAAATAAGTTTTAGAGTTAAAAATGAGAACTAAAGGTTTGGATTTGAATATGTTCACTAACAAAAAATTAACGAATGACATTAACTATTAATAAAAAAACAAAAAACAAACTTACTCATAAAATTCCTTTTACCACCATGCATGAATTTCCTTTTCATGGCAAACAGGATGACTTTTTGACAACGGAAATGAGGACGTTGCAGTTTGTGCATGGTATTTCTAGGCTTATGTAGCAAACCATGATAAATTGAACTTGAAGATGCTTTTTTTAATAACAAATTTTAGCATAAGTAACGTAATATTCATTAAAAAACATTAGAATTCAAGTATATATAAAATCCGTGAATTTAATACACACGAGAACTTCTGATGAGAGTATGTACTATATGTACAGCAGAAGTATCTTCTTTAAGGTCCAGTAGTTAAAAGTTGAGATCGCTGATTAAAATAACAACGATAATAATGATAATAACACAAACACGTTGTTATGAGTTATTTAATTAAGTGAAGATAAGATGTTTTCCTTTTCTAACCTTATAGTGAATACATCATACATATAAATGTAGTATTTAAAGAAGGGTGAAGGGAGAGGTACAAACTATACAGGCCTTTTTATGATTTACTGTTTATCAAATTAATATAGTTGGCAAATAGTTTCTTATTTGGGTATCTTCTAGTTGTGTGACTTACTTTATTTATAAAAATGTTAATACTTTTTTTTATAAAGAAAAAGAAAGGGAGAGCATAGGACAAAGACTGGACTTAAAATATCATGATAATGTCACTGAAGTGATATCACTCTTTTAAGAGTTCTTGGACAAACTCTGAATCCATGTCACTAAGAGAAATGTTTGTCCCATTAAAGTTAATGGAAATCTTTCAAACCTTGCAAGTGGACTGAGACAAAATACTCTTGTCTAGATACAACATTGCTGTCATCTAATTTTCAGCAACTTGCATTCCGGTACTACTTGAAAATCAATCTCATGAGTGGTGAACCTGAATAATAGAGGATTCTTTCTTAGGCTGTAGATTACTCCACAAAGCAATATTACGAAACTACGTAAAGTCGTAAACCACACTCTCTTGTATTTGCAAAACTTGGAGAAATCCAGGTCCAAATTAAAGACTTCATTGGTCAAAGCTTCAGTGGCTAGAATAATTGTAATTTGAGAAGCACCTAAAGTTGCTATCTGATGTGTTGAGTAGGGTATGTAAATTGAACACTTGTAGTGGGTTGGGTCATGATGATGAGATAGTATTAGTCATTTGCACCAATTTTATGCAATGAGGAGACAAATATTCATTCAAACTCCACTTGTCACCCCCATTTTTGGACTCTTCTCCGTTCTTACACTTGCACTTTCAAGTGGTGATGGAAGGCATGACAAATAAGCCTTTCAACAAAGTTGAACTCTCAAACACTCTAAGCAATTTTGTCCATTTTGAATTGCGTTATTAAGAGTGTGAAGGAATGGAAACTGGGGTACTCAAAACTGAGGCACTGTAGTGTTGCACCAAAGTGTGGATATGCCAAAGTGAAGCCATAACAGTCCTGTCACGTGTCTTAGACTTGTAGTTTGACGTTTCTTTAATTAGTTTAACAATATTGGTACTTGTACACATCTTCACAAACTCTTTAATAGCATAGTTCCATTGTAACATTTTTGTAATGGTGTAACTTAGAGCATGTGAGAATTTTGAGTTGATAAAATCGGTATAATATCATTAGTTCATTGCTGTTTGTTTTAAAGAAACTGAAGTGTCAACTCATTCATTGTTGAAGGCTTTGACCGCAGAGGCTTACAATGCAGGGTTTTCTGGATTATGTTATTGAGTGGACAACATTGCCTTAAATTATGTCATTTCCTGTATAAGAAATTATTCCAAACTGTTAATGAACAGATTCTATATATTCCAGTCCATTTTTGAAAAAGTCGGATAAATTATGTTCCATCTGAGCAATGTGGCATGTAGCTTTTATGTATTTGAGTTAGGCCGGTTGGCACCTGAAAATAAACTATGGTTCCAAACATTGTATTTCATCCAAATTCTTAAATTGATAATGGAAGTGAGAATCCCAACAAAAAATACTAATTACAAAATGAGGTGACTTGATTAGAAGAAAGAAAATATCTCAGTATAATGCTGGGTATTAGTCACTGTTAAAATTGCACTTGAGCAAGTAGTACTGAAGATTCAGAATAGGTTGGACACCACTATGACAAATCTTGTGTTTGCTAGGGCAAGTTTCAATTATAGCATTTTCTTGCAGTCACCTTGATTGAACCTCACTGCCTTGAATGCTGGCACGGTATCTCCTTTAAACAACATATGGCATCTTCTGGTTTTTGTGAAAGGAAGATACTGAAATGAAAAAAGTTGTAGTCTAGATAAGCATGTAAAATTGGTGATCAGATTCCATTTCCGTAGGGGACATTAATTTCTTATTCAATAAGAATTAATGAAGTGAAAAAATAAAAATAAAAAGTGAAAGAAGTAAGTTGTAGCCAACAAGGCTACCCCAATTACCTTATTTAAAGTAGAGTTTTGAACCATAAAAGTTACAAAGCTGGTTGTGAAGGCAGTTGTGAATTGAGCCTTCAAAATGCTAGAGTAGCTTTTTTGTTTTATCTCACATCTTGAACCATATAGTGGAGACAATGGGCCACAATCTGTTCTTATTGTGGATGAGATAAGAAGTGAAAACTAAGATCATAGATTGTCATCATTTTGAGATGACAGGACCCATCACCATCTAGTTTATGATGATGGTATTGCACTAGCTTATGATGTACAGCTATTGAAGCTGGATGAGTATCCATTGGGCCTAGTTTAGTTTCCAACTTTTACTGAATCCAATGGAGGCCACATACCTTTAGGATATGTAGGACTTGAGGACTCGGAATCAATTTTCATTAATTTGAACCAAAACAAAACAATCAATTTTTATGTTCCAAAATCTAAATCACTTCCCTTCTATGGCCCAGTTAGCCCTGATTTATGATATAAGGGATGTAATATCAACGATCAACTTGGTGCAGTTGGATCCCAAACTTTCTAGGTCTTTTTCAATAACTCTTTGAAAAGGTGATGACAAATGAAAAAGACAATGCATGATTATGACGTATGAGTGTACAAGTGTTTGAGTAATCAACATTGTTAATTAGTGAGACACAAGAAAAATAGCATATGATTTTAAACATATTTTAAAGAGATTTTTCCATACAAACTTAACTAAATTCGACTTTTTGAAATCAATCCAGTTGAACACTTAGAAATTGAAAGTTTTGCCTCCCCTAAGTGACTTTTATCTTATTCGATTCAGAATAGTTGAGATCCAAAATGATAAAAATATATTGGTGATCCAAAAAAAGTTATTAAGAAAATAAAAAATCCCACGAATTATTTTTTTGCCCTAGTGTGTACAAAGAAATTGTCACGAGACTGATGTCACTAGGCACAAAAAAAGAAGAGAAACGGAATAAGACCAACTACCTGACGTATATCATGTGTTCTGTTTTCTTCCAACATTTATCTCTAGAGAGAGGATCCAAATTTATATCTAGGTGTGGAATAGGGGTGGAATAGGGGTGGAAGTAGATCGAACTGTATGTAGTAGAAGTTTATGATTCAGTCAATTTAAGGTCTAATCTGATCCTATTCATTTAGTAAAAAGGTTAAATTTAAACTTTTTAAAAAACTTAATTAAGTAGACTAAGTCACAAATCTTAAGAAAAACATATTAAGTCTGATGGACCGACCCGTTTAGTAATAATATTTTATAATAAAAATATTATCATTATTTTATTTAAATTACAATATTATTTTAGTAGTTTGAAAATTTGATTAATTTTATTTAATGTTTGAAATAAATTAATTCGTATAAGCATTGATGGATAACAAAAATATAACCTATTTTCTTTTGGTGAATCCATATCTTGTTGTTTAAAATTATCTTATTATTTTTAATAAAAATCTTTTTGTTTAAAAAATAATATTTTTACATTTCTTAATATGAAACAGACATTTAAATGGCTAACGAGCTTATACAAAGGTCGGATCCAGACCTAAAAATAGGCTCGGATCCAGCCCAGTCCATTTCCACTCGTATCTCACTAATACATTTCTTAGAGTCGTTCAATCTAAATTGAGCCACATGCATAGTTGCATTAAATTCATACAACTAAAGTGTTAAACCAAAGTAAAGAGAAGGAAACAAATAAGAAAGTAATAACCCATCCTAGTACTACTATTCAATTAACATATCAATGATATTCAACAAAATATCAACATGTTATTGGTCTGAGTGATACTGGCTCGATCCCTTTAAGCAAAGTCTCATATTCAAGTCTTTTGAATGAAAAAGCGTGGTTGATTGTAGAAATCTACTAAATATATGGTCACCCAAATTCTCCGATGGTAACTAGTAATTACCAAAGTTGATGCATACTTCCACCAATGTCGTGGGATAAAAAAAATGCATGGATACCCCAATTAAAGAGATGAAGGGAATAACCAATTGGCTCAGAAGATTTGAAGACCAAAAACCCATTAAATGTCACAATTTTTCCTTGTAAGTTTGGAGGACTGGAAAGTATGGCAACAAAGGTATTAACTCTCTAGAGAACAGTCCAATCATAGACTACGTACTCCATTGCCCAGAGATTCCTCGCTATACAAAGATAAGAAAAAGGGATATTGTATGCAGTCTTACCCTTGCATAAACAGACAATTATACTAGAGAATAATTTATTGGATGAGAAATTATGGTCCCAACTCTCAAGTAGTTGATGTGACAATCTGAAAATTTGGAATCCAATCATTTCGAAAATAAATTAGAAGTAATCTAGTTTCTTATTGATAGTACTCGGTATCATAATAGTGAGCAAAAACATGTTTTTATTGAATAATTTGGAAATCCAATCATTTTAGAAAGTAAATAAGAAATAGTCACTTGAGAATTGAAATCTAGTTCCCTAGTGATTGTACCGGTATCAGAATAGAGAGCAAGAACTGGTTTATATTGAATAAAACTAAGGAGATGTCGTTTAAGAACCAGCACATAGCTACAGATATTTGAAAGGCATGGATCCAACCCTTACTTACACTGCTTTCTCAATCACCAAAATCTCCTAAACTGATAGATTTCAGATGTTGGATGTTGGAGATTTAAACTCCAAGCCAACAAATCATTCGGGAAAGCAACCCACTCGTCATAGGCCTAATCAATTGCAGGCCCATTACTCTTCTTTCTAACATAAATTCCTGTATTTCTTTGACTAACTAATCTAATAAACTAATGAGTATCTATCAATACTCCTCCCCTGAAGTTTCATTTTGTCCTAATGATGAATAGCTTGGGGCTACTGACATAAAGTTCCAATAGTGTTTCAACTAATTGAAGCATGGTGACCAAGCCAATCAGACCACTGCAGCCCAAAATTCACTTTCAATCCTCCTAGTCTAACATGAATATGTGATGTCAGTGTCTCCATTTTTCTCTAATGCTCTTATAGCAGTTGATAGAAATTGGATCAGAATTACAAAAAGAGAAGTGCCAAACTTGCAGAACTTCAGGTCTGCACTTCCAATGCCCAAAGGTCTCAATCCTCTCACAAATGACAAGATGACCTCAATCTTCCTCCCCACTCATTTATAGGCAACATGCCTTATTTCTTCAATGAACTAACCTAACTAACTATTTTAACTAACTAATGGGTATTTTATTTATCATCACTTGGTTAATAAATGGTGTTGGCACACTTTCCATTTGATCGTCCAAACAAATTCTCATTTGTCCTTCCAAATTAGGCAAGTACAAGAAATTCATGATAAAGAAGTAGGAACCAAAATGCTGGAAAAACTTAATTATTTTGCATCACATTCTTATATAACAGTATATCTCCGAGTACAGAACAAACCATTCGCCATTATGGCTATGATAATCTTTCCTTAGCAAACCTATTATAAAACAAGGGTGAACATATGCGAATTGTGGAAGGCTTGTACAATATAGTCCTTGAGAAGCAAGGTCAACCTGTATTCTTCATCCCTGCAGCAATCCCATTTATGGTGATAAGCAAAGCATCTCTGATCTTAAGGTTGTCATCGTCACGTCTTAACCTCTTGAGTATCTCCACCTGCAACATGTTCAAGGGATTAAGGAAGGGAAGTCTATTCTCAATTAGCCTCCTCAAGCTC
>PYAF01001681.1:1326221-1337086 GCA_007407185.1 Glycine tomentella | reverse complement strand
CCATCTCAATAAGGTCTATGGTACTTTGAAAGAAGGGCCATTCTTTGTACATGGCCTTTAGCTCTTCGGTGTAACCTTTCTCGCAAGCTCCTTTTAAACCTGCTCCAACTCCAAGCCAAGCTGGAAGAACGAATCTTGTTTGTGTCCATGCAAATAACCAGGGAATTGCACGAAGGTGTCCGATTCCTACTGAGCTCTTCCTTCTTGTAGGGCGGCTACCTATGTTAAGGAAGCCAAGTTCTGCCTCTGGTGTGGCTTCGTGGAAGTAGGCCAGGAATTCTGGATTTTCATACACTACATTGCGGTAACACTGACAACTGATGTTTGAGATCTCTTCCATGACATTACGCCATTTTTCTTCTCGGGGTGGGATAGGTGGACGAAGGGTTGCAAGTAGTACAGCTGTTGTGTATATCTCAAGTTGTCTAACAGCTATCTGTGGCAACCCAAACTTGGCCTCTACCATCTCTCCCTGCTCAGTAGACCGAAGTGTTCCCTGCAATGCACCATGGAAAAATAAATTTGTTCTTTCAAACATGCACTAGTAGTAACATATCTAATTCAATTCATATGTTTACTGAATGCTTTAACAGCCTAAAAGTTGTCAAGAATACTGAATGTTGTCGAAAATTCAACATAGACTAATGTCTAAACAACATCAACCGTAGAAACCAAGAATGCATGGTGAGTTTTTACATGAACCATATCTCCACCAGCAGTCCTATAGTCCAGATTGCTACACCAATTCCTTATGATCACGAGGATTAAGTCTCTGAATCAATTAATACCCCAACACCTCAAGTGTGTAGCAAATCATTTGCAGTTATTGCTTCGTACTACTAGTTTCAATTTCAAACAGCAAACTTTTCAAAATTAATAATAATACAAAAAAACAACTACTCATAATTTTAAAAGGAAAATGGGACTGAAATTCAGGTTCTCAGAGATAGTATGCAATTATGCATAACCTACCATCACAGACCCAGGGGGTTGGGACTGAATAGCCAAATATGTTGGGCCACCACCACGACCAATACTGCCTCCACGACCATGGAATAGAGTAACCTTTATTCCATAATCATTGCAAGCAGCTACAACATCCTCCTGAGCTTTGTAAAGTTCCCAAGCAGCAGTAAAGCGACCAGCATCTTTACCAGAATCAGAATATCCAACCATAACCTGCACATACAATTCATAATACTATCAGATGAGTTTCACATAATAGACATAACAAAAAATGAAATGACTCTCTGATTAAAATTAGACCTCTTGATGTCCATTATGGTTCTTAATGATGTGTTCACGGTACCAGTCTATTGATAAAAGTTTCCGGATAACTGAACCAGCTCCTCTCAGGTCTTTCACAGTTTCAAACAGAGGGACCACCCGCAACCTATTGTAAACATGTCAGTAAAATTCAAACATTCAAACTATCAAGGAGATTTTTAAACAAATTATCCAGAAAATTAACTCATCAATCATCATAAAGCATCGCAAAGTTTCTGTTTACTCAGCACCCTTAATTGTTGCCCGGTATTATTCGCATTCTATTTTATATGATCAGGCTAGTCCTGCAATTTAATCCCCACTACTCAATTTCCAAACGTTTTGACCAGAGAATCAACCTTAAGTTACTAGGATATGGCAAGTGCTGAAGTGCATAAACGTAAACCAAATTTACACGTATTTGTGTTCAGCTAAGATGTAATATACATGATAAAACGTTAATTTCAAGTTTTTATTCAAGAAATAATATTCCCGTAAAAAAAATGATCAGCCATATTCCCATAAAGATATAATGGCAAATAAATATTTTCATCTCAGGTACCACTTTGATATACAAGTTCCACCTAAGGTTCCATACTTACGTTCCACCAGGACATGCTTTTCCCAACTCCCCAATAGCAGCAAGCCGTGCATCCTTCTGTAAAAGCTCTACTGCAAGGACATCACTTGCCTGAAAATCAAGTATAAACCCATGATTATCAGTGTGAATACCACTTTCATTTCTTTTAAGTTTTAACACAATACTATTACTATGTCCTTCACAGTTGTAGAGTTGAAATGCCAAAAACATATTAGATAACAAAAATATATATCAATGGCAGCTTTACAGAATATTGGGAAAATAACATGCAAAATCAAATGTCCAAAATTAAAAAAGAATGACTTGATGATTATTAAACCACATATTTTAGTACCAAACAGGCCAGGAGAAACTGGAATCTACAATTGATATCGTGCAAATTGTATGCATAATTAGTAAGAGTAGTAGCAAATAATTGTACATTTGAGGCCATAGAGATCACATAAGCTCCAAGTGAATCACTCCCCAGTTCAGCGGCAATTTGGAATGTATCCAAGACTTCTTTAACATCAGGATGAACCTAAAAGAAAAAAATCAAGATACCAATTAGAAATAGCCAGGAACATTTAATAGAAAAAGAATTAAGCGACTACAGGTAGTTTAATTCTTGGTTACTTTAGATATATAAGAATGTAAAAAGTATAGTTAACTTTGATCTGGCAGTCACTGGTCACAATATCATGAATGAGATTTGAGAAGGAGAGGAAAGAAACAAGTAACAATACAAAAAAAAATTATCTTTGGAATTGAGCCATGCTCAAACTGAAAAATTAACTCTTGTATCTTAGTTCCATTTTCAGAAATAACCTTAGAGTTTGGCTTTGGATTATAAATGGAGCATATAAATAAGATTTTTGTGCCATAATTAGAATATGAAAAACATATATTTATTTAATGCCTAAATCAAGGTATTTTGTTTTTCTATTTTGAGTAAACATTTTGGTCATGAAAATGGTCTTCCAATGTCGTTTTTTTCATCAAATAGGGTTGACATCAAAATTAGACATTGGTGAACTATTTTGGTGTATATGCCATTGAAGGACAAAATTGAAGACACTTGTATTGTATCAATTACTTTTGATGTTTACTCTTTTTTTTCTTTCAGGATTGCCATAGAAAGTTCAATACTAAATTTCTCAGTGTGTCAGTAACTGTAATTTGCTCAAGAAACTAATTCAGAGTCTTGACATGAGAATAATACCAAGGCTCCTATTCCAGTTTTCAACTATAAAGATCACAGTGGTGGTTTTGGAACTAGTCAACATTCAGTTAATCATATAGAAACGTGAAAAAAGAATAGCTTCAATGTTTTACACTTTAACTACAATATCAACTTTTTTCCTTTTCTAAAATACAAACCGAAGCTTTCAAACACAGCTTGTCAAACAGATGCTTGGTATACTAAAAAGTAAAAACTATAACCATCTCACTCACCTCTATACTAACAGGAACAAGAGGCCTCTTCCCTTTCAGTTCTCTTGTTAAGAAGTCCAACTTCTTTTCTTCATCCCATTCACTGTAAGTACCCATATCTAAGTACTGTGTTATTGCATCAAGTGCTTCTGCATGTCTCCCAGATTCCTGTCATAATGATAGGTTCAGGTCATCAATGATTATCCAGGAAATAATAAACATACAATTTAAATCATACCTGACGCAAGTCAAGCTTCATTAACACCATTCCGAAGGTAGCAACTCTACGAATCAGATCAGCAAGTCGACCATCGGCTAGCACCCCAGATCCACATGATTGCTAAAGAAATGGAGAGTTACACACCAATCATGGACAACCCTTCAGGCAAAAGAAGGGAGGAGAAAGAGTACCAGAGATTCATAACAGAGGAGCAGAGGTTCCAAAAGCTGATCAGATGTTTCATAGTAATCCAAAGGATCATAGTCACATGCAACATCCTCAAGAAGAAGTTCTAACCGTCTACGACTTTTCTCAAGCTGAATAACACATGGCAAAGAAGATGTAGGCATTTATTAGATTGAGAATTTAAAATTACTACAAATAATTGTCAACATGTCCTCGTGCTCGGCTCAATCAGAAAATTATGTAATCTGTTATTTAATTTTTAAACTAGTGTCTACTGGCAATCATTTGAAACCTTTACAAATGATGCACAAATGCCAGGAACTCATCAAGCATGTGCCACGGTATAAAGCCAATAATGTCAAAGAGACCAGCAACATGAATGCATAATTTCTTTTTTCTCACACAATTAAAAGACATTAGATACCAGCATTGATGCAATCATTTTTTTTTTCAAGTATTTATCACCAGAATAAATTAGAAGCAATACCTTATCCTTAACATTCCCCAGGACAATTCTATAAGGAGCAATTCCAGGAAGTTGAGGAAGCATTGGCTCCAAAAGCTTTTGAAAAGTGGACTTTCCTGTCTGGGATTCTGCATACAATTTCTTTTGACCAAGTGCAGAAGAAGCACTGGAATTTGCTGAACTTGTTCCTGGTAATCGAATATTGGGATTGGCAAGTTTTGACGTAGTTGAACTTACAGAAACCCCACCATCCTATCAATTAGGAAATATATATTATCTAATATTCTATGGAAAATTCAGAAATATCAAAATCACAGAATTGATCTACCTTGTGATTGGATTGCATGTAATCAGGTGCTGGAATGTCTAGTCTGGGATGCCGAGATTCACCATTTTCTACATGAAAGAATATGTCCAAACAGGATATGAATTAAAATATTAAATATTTCACCATTCCTCATGTGTGACAAAATATAAGTTATTTTAGGATTGGAGGGATTCGTAACATTTATTTCTCATGCAATCATAAAGTAATATTCCTCAAATGATCATTAGAGGTAGGAAGGAGAAAGGAAAAGGAGAAAGTAATACTTTTCATGTGGTTCTAGGAAACAAAAATATGGACATTACGGACATATCACATATGATATGCTCAAAGAATTAGACAGAAACTATTAACATCACTATTTTGAAGATACATCTTTATTTGTACCAGCAATAGAAGGTAAATGAGCTCTAGCTGGAAGTTGCGTTGGAAGTGTGAGACTTCTATTCGCAGACTGATTCCAATGCTCGCGGCGATTCTCGTGCTTAGCTTCTGCAGAGGAAGAAGTGACAATCAACTCTTAGATGCAGATTATAATAATATCAAACTGGCACTTGATGTTAATCTGTTATCAATAAAGATAAGAACCAGATTCAGAGAACACTCCCAGGAAATCACACACAGCTCTCAAGTATCACCACACACTCAGGAAGTTGGACTCAATCTTAAATTAGATGAGATTTAACAATGGATTAGATGTAAATGTGCCCCATCCATTCTTAAGTCCAAATTTTTGGACTGATAATTAAGGTTGCTGCTCATATATCTAACAAATAATATTTTTTTAAAATTGGAATGGTTTTTAAAGCATTGAAATCATCTTCACAAGGAATATGTGTTACTTTTGACAATCAGTGTTTGTTGGTCTTATAATATAAAACAATGATGAATGTCCATTGGCATTTGGAAGGATGTCCCCAATATAAAATTCAAAAACCACCTAGAATTTCATGTGCCAGTCTTGACAACCTATCACTGCACTGGTTCATGGATAGCTCAAATCTGAGGCTATCCACTTCCCGAATATAGAGGTCAATCGCCATCCATCTAGATAGAAGTGAAACATCTTTTGTGACCTGAGGAACAAAAGGAAAAACACTTAAAGAACTATTAATCTGTCAAGATTTACAGGATTAAAGCAAAATCAATAAGATAAATGTTCTCTTCCAAGAAATCCAACCCAATATTGGTTAAATTACAGACGACAGATTTCAATATTGAACCAATATTAAAGAACATATTGCAACCACCCCAAGAAAAAAAAAATTGAAGTATTTAACATAATAATAGGCAGCTTATTTTTTTCCCCTCTACATTTATCCACTTTCAACAAGCATTAAATTTTTCCTTTACAAAAGCACACAAGACATGTTTAAACTTCAAAAATTCACAAAATTTGATTACAAAAGTATGATTGCACTACTGGAAAAGTTATCACCCATCGAAAAGACTCTTCCACTTATTTAAAAAAGCAAAATCACTTAGTAAAGTATGGATGTTAAAAATGTTCACCTTTGCTGTCACATTTGGGTTTCCATCTCTATCACCTCCCATCCAAGATCCAAACTTTATGGGAGTGCAAGTCAAAGGAAGTGGCTTTCCTGTATGCTGCAAGGGAGGATAGATTGTATTGCAAATCTTAAAAAAGAATTTAAAGCCAATTGATCATAAATTAAAGATGATAGACCTTCTTTAATGCATTGCTGACACGACGTAAATAATGAGGGACAGCTTTCCAGAGTGACTGCTCCACAATATTGAAACCTGGGAGAATTCATTGAACAAGCAATTTCTTATATGCCAAATATAAATATTTTCTTTTACAGTGAACCAAAGCATGCAAGAGCTGACATATAGAATAATGAAGCAGCTTACCAGCTCTAGCTTCATCAACTGGAGTGGGTTTCTGGCGCCTAAGCTCATCTGTCTGCCATATTGAAGTTATCTCTCTCACCTACCAAATTGATTGTGAACTATGAGAGTAGAAGTATTTCCAGAAGAAAAAAAATTATACAAGCTATTTCACAGTTAAAGGAGATCATTTCCTATTTAAACACAGTACATAGGCTTTCTAGAGTGGAAATATAGTTCAGCAAAAGTACCAGATCTTCAATCACCATTTCTCGATCTTCAGTGCTAAGATCAGGTCGATCATTGTAATCCAAAAGATGCTACATCGAGGATGGGGGAAGTAGTTAGAGACAAATGCTTATATGACATTCTAGATTGAAAATTTCAAGCTCTTGGAATTTTTTTCTATAGCAAAACAAGGTAAAAAACTCACAGCAATTCTAATGTGTTTAAACTGTAAGGTTCGACGGTTAATCTGTGTGGGATGAGCAGTGAGAACAATTTCAACCTCCTGTAGCAACAGAAATAAAATTGAATTTGAAAAAGGAAAAGAAACTGGAACTGGACTACTGATTGAAACACAAGCAAGATAAACATTACATTCCAAATTAGTAAAAAGAAAATAATGAAAGGTTCAAAATTTATAATCAAGCATCACAGAAGTTAGGCTAAACGATTTTATATAGCGCTCACGGAAGGCCGCTTTCACTTTCATCTATGCTTCTCAATCTATGCAAATGGCATATAAAGAACAAAATAAACCTGCTTGCAGACTGTGTCATAAAGTTCTTCTGGGGGGACTCCACCCTGCACCAGCTGATTAAATATATCATCGCAAGATTTTGCAATTTGTGCCATATTCCCTCCTTTACGAACCCTGCAAAGATAGAATTTTTTTTAAAAGATTACTCTACCTGGCACCTAGTAGTACTCTAGTATTGCAATAAAATCTGTGATAAGGTTCTGTTTGGATAAAGTTTTCCATAAGCACTTATAAAAGAAAAAAATAAGAAAAAATGAAATAAATTTCTCTATTACCCACGGGAGAAGTTTATTTCATTTATCCTTGTGATTTTCTTCATTTACAAGTACTTATAAGGATCTAAATCTATTTATCAAGTAATGAGAGTAAAAAGACTATATAATAGCTAGTTACTGAAATACCTATGGTGGGTCTCAGCTATACCCATCAAAGTAAGATAATGGCTGAAGGCACGAGCAAGGGTGAAAGCTTCTTCTAGTGTCATCTTTGATAACTCCGAAGCCAACTGCTTCTCAAGCAGCTCTGCCATGTTTACAATACCCGCCTGCCTCATATTACAACCACTCTGCCAGAAAGACAAACCTCAGTCAGTGTCACGTCCAACATTCTCATCACACCACATGCATCATCGCAATGAATAACAAGCAAAAGCTCGCACATCAAATGAGTCATTCCTTCTCACATGAACTCCCATGCATCATCATTCATGAAACACCAATGCATAATATCCCATAAAAACATTTACAAAAATACAAGACTAAATAGTGTACGTATTATTCAATCATGTACACTAAATTTATTGATTTTTACAATAACAACTGCCTTATAGGTCATATCAACTATGATTTTTGAAGTGTTTTTCAATCAACAACTGTCATGTATACTAAATTTATTGATTTTTATAATAATTACCATGTAAGTCATATCAATAATGATTTGCGAGCAAAAAAAATTCAATAAAAATTAAACTCAAAATATAAATAGGCAACCCCCCCCCCCCCCCCCCCCCCCCCCCTTTTCAAAGTAAAAACACTAAAAACCACATAAAAGCATTGAATAATGAAAGAAGAAGCAAAACAAGCACACCCCATTAGAGAAACAAGAGTGGGGTGTGAAGGAAAAGAGAGAAAGGTTGGTGCTTTGTTATATTGGTTTGACCTGGGCAAGGACTCGAGTCCTTTCGATCTTGTCAAGCAAGTTGGTGCCAACTTCACGCTGGAGAATGTCATTGAGGAGATTACCAAGCAACCTGCAGTCATCATCGAAGCTCTGGAAGGAGATTTCCTCAGCAATATCATCAGTGATGTCAGTCATTGGTAGAAATGAAGATAGGAAATGGAGGAAGGAGAAGAAAGCAAGAAAAGTGGAGAAAGAGTGAGAGTCTTTGGTGTGAGTTAAGACATAGTAATTAAGAGTAGAGTGTGGGGTCGGTATAAGGGTGGAAGGAAACAGAACATGTGATTGGAACATACACTAACCATTGTAATCTTTTATGTGTTCCTTCATATTTTATTTCTGTCAGATATTGAGTTAAAAATTAATAAGATTGATGGTATGAAATGATTGTTGTCACAAATTTTTTTACATATAATAAAAATTAAATATAAGTTATCTTACTCAATAGATTGATATATGTTACAAAATTGTTGTCTCAAATTTTTTTTACACATAATAAAAATTAAATATAAATTATCTTACTAAATTGATGGATATATGTTACAGAATTTTACACCAATATGTGTTGTATCATATGTATGTATATGTAACAAAAAGATAGATGTACCTAAAAATATATGTATGTATGTAATTGTCTCTGATGTGATTCTACCCTCAAAGTGTGTCCCCCTCTGTTGCTTTCTATTTTATTTTCTCCCACTAAACCGTCCATTTAATCACCACCATCATTGCATTCAACTTACTTGGTTTTATGTGTGTTTTTTTTATCTCCAAAGGGGATAAAATATATACGTTGATTAAATAGATTAAAAATATTGTTTTTTGTCCCACACCCCCACCTCAGTTATTAGTTCACTATGAAAAGAAAAAGACTAAAGTGTACTATTCATTTTTAATAACTACTTTGATTATCTTTTATTTATAAAAATTAGTAGAGATAGACAACATTGTCCTGCATTTTTATTATTTTAATAAATAAAAAATGACTTATGTATATAAATAACTGGCATGATAGAGAAGTTAGTTTTTGTAACAACCGGTGTCATTGAGAAGTCATTTATAGAATCAGTTGAAAGATAAAATAGTTCAAACAAAAAAATTGTAAATCAAAGAAGGGTGTCTTTTTTTTTTATTAGTATAGATTATAGGTTTCTTTTCTTTTCTTTTTTATAAAAAATAAGTTCCTTAATTTTTTTTGATAATTTTATTCTAAGTGTATTTGTTTTAGTTTTCCTTTTAACTTTAAGAAAAAATAAATAAATAAACTTAAAAAAGTATAGCAGAAAACTTTTCAAAGGTATTTTTATTTTGTAAATAATTTTAATTATAGGTGATTTTGTTTAAAATACACTCGAACATTATTCCTCTGAGTAGAATATTAACTGTAGTTATTATTATTATTATTATTATTATTATTATTATTATTATTATTATTATTATTATCTTTGTAAAAACTAAAATTGTTAAAATTAGTTTGTATTATGATTTATTGATGAGGTGACATACATTTAAATATATTATGTTAACAATATTTATTAATATGATATTGCACTTGATCCCCAGGTAGTCAGTTTCAACCAAGGCATATCCTTAGTGGACGAAGTTAAGCAGTTATCAACTCAGTAATAGGCTCCATTTAAATAGACATCAAAGCACTGAAGATAATAAGTAAGTAACATTCAATTCACACAATATATACCTCAACAAATCACACGAGTAAAGATATATTTCAATATATGTTCTAACATTATTAAATAATCGGACAAGCAAAGATATAATTGAATATATGTTCTAACATTATTAAATAAATAAGATGATTTAAAAATGAAAATTAATAGTTTTATAGAAAGTAAAAGAGTATTAATTTTTCTAACTAAGAAGTCAGGAATGGGACTTGAAAGTTAAAAGTTGAAACTGATGTCCAATGAGACTGGACGATGATTTTACATTTAGGTGAAGGGCTTTATAAAAGTTTCACACTTTTCACTCAGAGTCACAGATATCTGTTGATGACGTGCCTTTTTATTGCCTACGTTCTTCTCATTCAACTGTACTAGCTACAAATTTGAACCACGAATTATTTGAGTCATCAGTCACGTACCTAACAATATACAGATAACGTATCTTCATGGATTCTTTTTGGTACATTCGCATCTTCATGGATTGGTTTTGTATAGGAAAGACAGAAGGTGGACACTTGGCACAATATTATGCGTCTGTTTTCATATTCAAAGTGCAACAATGCATTTGTTGGATCACTTTCAATAATTTTGTTTATTTTTTATTCTTGTGGTAGATTTTAATTTGGATTCTTAATTTTTTTTTTAAGTTTCACATTTGAAAATAGTTTAAAAAAATAGACTTTAAAAATGATATTTTCTTTTAAGAGAAGATGAATTCTTGAAAATTCTTTTCCTAAAATAAAATCTCTAGCATACAAAACTCTTGAATAAGAATAATAATAAATTTAATAAATAAAAATTCTTAAATTCAAGAATCTAACTCAAAAATAGTCATTAAAGATGTTCTCATGTTTTAAACATGAACATTTTATCTAAATTTTTTTTCATCAGCAGCATTCTCCTAATGTTATATATA
>PYAF01001681.1:1281589-1322488 GCA_007407185.1 Glycine tomentella | reverse complement strand
CTCCTTCCCAGATTCATCCGAATGGCTGGGCTTCTATGCAGGCCTTCGAAATTCTTTGTCAAAAACTAGAGGTTCCCTGCACTTATTCCTTATTCTTTTATTTTTTCTCTGTCCAAACTAACCGATCAGGCAAAGAACCCGCCGACCGGAAAGGGTGGACCTCTTTCCGGGGTCGTAAAGACCGCCAATGTGATCGTCGGCTTTTCTCTCTTTTTGCCGAGTCTTTTAAAGGTTTTAAAGACAAATTTTTCAAAGTTGTTGTCGAACCCGGCCAACATCCATTCTTTTCTAGATCTGAGTCTTCTCCGGGATATTGGAAGTTCCCTTTATATTGGACTTCCACCCACCATGATCTTCCTTCCGCTGCTTATCGAACCGACGAGACTCGGTTGTCGGATTTGGATACTTCTTCCGCGGCTAGCATATTAGCGTACAAAGCCTCAAACAACTTGGCTCCCATAGCATATTATATTCAGTGTGGTTAGTTTGAATTACTTCTGATAATTGTTATTGCCAATACTTAATACTGGTTCTGATTTTCATTTTCTTGTTGTCGTGCAGCGACCGAGATGAACACCAACCCTGCTCCCCGGCCAGCTCATCTCGAAGCCTTGAAGCTTCGTCGAAGGAAGCGAAAGCGGGTTGAGGACAAGGGTCAGAAGGCGGCCGACGGGTCTAGGTCGTCCCCTGTTCCGGCCGAGCCGATTACTCAGGCTCCTTCATCCCCTCTTCCATCTCCTCCTTCGGCCCCTCTTCCGCCTTCTCCTGTGGCCGAGGCACTCACCGACGTCCCCGATGAGCCCATGGCCTACGTCGTTGTGGATGCCCCGGTCATCGCTGATGCTGCACCGGTGCCCGGGCCTTCCAAGGAGCACCTCCAACTGTCCCCTCGAACTCTCTGGGACCAAGGTGTGACTCGGGAGCTTTTTCATGTTCTCCGGGCACCCAAAAGATATTCCGACCTGGTTCCCTTCGGCGATGCCGACAGAGAAGAATTGGGTGCCTTGGAGTTGGCTTGCTTCAAGACGGCCTCCTTGCTCGGGAGTTTAGTGGCTTTAAATAGAAAAGCTTGCAAGGGGGCCGCTGACCTTGAGGCTTCCGAGAACGAGGTCCGACGGCTTCAACAGGAGCTGGATCTTGCTCGGGAAAGTGCTGCCACCTCAGCCAAGGAAGTGGAGGCATCCCGAGCGGAAGCCCAAGAGGCTCAGGAGTCGGTAGTTAAGCTGACTGCCGAGCTCGAGACTGCTCGGGCTGAACAGGCGTCCTCTCGGGCAGAACTGGAAGCTTCTCGGGCGGAAACTGAGTCCGCCCGAGCTGAAGCGGCCAAGTTCAAGGAATCTGCTGCTGCCTACCGGCGCCGGGCTGCTGACGCCAACGCTAGATATAAGGACCTACTGGATTTTAATGAAAAAAAAAATCAAGGAGGCGGATGAATCCTACAACGAGCTTCGATTTGTCCAATCCCAGCTCGCTAAGTCTTCTGAAGCGTCCTTCAACAATGCTTTGGCGCAAGTCTGATTCCTCAATCCCGGTGTGCAGTTGAACACCGAGGGAATGCACTTCAAATCTTATGTTGGGAACGGTCAACTTCTGACCCTTTTTGACAGTGAAGAGGAGGAGCCGAGCTCAGCAGATTCACCCGGGGAGGTCCCAGGTCCGAGCGGTGGAGGAGATTGAAGGGCCGGAATGCCGGTCTTATCTTGTATTTTTCTTTTTCTGCACTGTTACATACTTTGAACAAGTATTTTGCACAATTAAGTAATATCCGTCGGTTTTTATAACTTGCCGTTTACGTCTTTCCGTGTTGTGGCTCCAAAGGCCAAGTATCTTCAACTTCATCAGTCGGTATTTATCGTCGGCTTATATAGTCGCGTATATTATTTAATCTGAATCACTTAGTCGGTATTAAATGTAATTTAGGGATCATGTTCCCATCTTAGCAACTGTTAATATATTCGTAACGTTACCCTGTAGATGTAATTCTTTCGGAAAATCCGATGATTCACCCGGGATTAAATGGTTACGCCGGCCTGATCAGGACCGAGTTAATATAAAACAACGACTAAGCGCTCATAATTCGTGCACGAAAATATTCCTTGCATTAAGGATTTTATTAATAATTCATGGTATCAATTACAGATTTGTGCGGGTGTGTGTTCCCGGTTCACATAATCAATTGATAAAAACATGAAAAATTACATAATACGATCTTCAGAATAGACTTGCGCGGGTTGTATGTCCCCGGTTCACAAAGTCTGGTGAAAATCACTAGTCCCATGATCCCAATGACAGGCCCGACGGCCAACTAAAGGGAAACACATGGCGACCATGATTCCGATGACGGACTTAAAGTCGACTAAAGGGAAACACATGGTGGAGTTCCATGATCCCTATGACCGACTAGAAGCCAACTAAAGGAAAACACATGGACCTTCAGCTATAATACTTCTTCAGCTTGTCCGTGTTCCAAGTTCGTTTGACTTGCTTGCCGTTCAAAGTTTCCAACAAGTAGGCTCCTTGTCCGAGATTTTGGACCACCCGGTACGGTCCTTCCCAGTTTGCTGCCAGCTTCCCCTCTCGGGCGTTCTTGTTTCCAATGTCTGCTCGGCGTAACACGAGATCTTCTTTCTCAAATGGCCTCGGTTTCACTTTTCTGTTGAATCTTTGGGCCAACTTGTTCTTTTGATGGAGATCTCGGCGATGGGCAGCAGTGAGGATTTCTTCTATCAAATCTAGCTCGGCCGATAGGGCAGCACCATTGTCGTTCTCTTCAGATATATGTTGCCTCCTCCATGATGATTGGCCGATCTCCACAGGGATCATGGCTTCACAGCCATAAGTCATTCTGAATGGGGTCTCACCAGTGACTGTTTGGGCCGTCGTTCTGTAAGCCCAAAGTACATAATAAAGTTGTTCGACCCAGTTCGGGCCGGCCTCATGCATTCTTTTCTTCAACCCTTCGAGGATGACTTTGTTGGCTGCTTCTGCTTGGCCGTTAGACTGTGGATGTTCCACTGAGGCGAAGTGGTGCCTGATATGGAGGCCGGTCGTCATTGCCTTGAACGTTCTGTCGGTGAACTGCGTCCCATTGTCGGTGACGATTTCCGTCGGGATTCCGAACCTTGCTATTATGCTCCGCTCTAGGAACTTTTGAACGCGAGCTGAGGTGATGGCGGACAACGGCTCGGCCTCGATCCATTTGGTGAAATAGTCGACGGCCACTATTAGCCATCGCATTTGACCCTCTGTAGCTTTAAATGGCCCCAGCAAGTCCATGCCCCATTTGTAAAATGGCCATGGTGCAGTGATCAAACTGAGCTCGGACGGGGGAATCCACACTATCCTTGCATGTCTTTGGCAGGTATCACATTTTTTAACATGTTCTGCCGCGTCGGCTTTCATGGTCGGCCAAAAATAGCCTGCACGGAGAACTTTTAGTGCCAAAGCTCTAGCCCCCATGTGTTGTCCGTTGATCCCTTCGTGCATTTCCGAGAGCACATACTCGGCTTGGTTCGAGTTCAAACACAACAATAACGGACTATGTAGACCTCGGCGGTATAGTTCTCCGTTGAGGATTACATACATAGCCGCTTCCCGGATTAGCTTCTTTGCTTCTATCTCCTCGTCTGGAACGATTCCTTGCTCTAAATATTTGATGATGGGGTCGCCAGTCGTCGGCAATGAGCACGATCATAACGCATGCCGGTTGGGCAAGCTCTTGCTGGATGACCGATCTATGGTTTCCTGCCCCTTTCGTACTAGCCAACTTTGATAGGATGTCGGCTCGGGTGTTTTCCTCCCTCGGAATGTGGGCGATTATCACTTCATCGAATTCTGCCATAGTTTCTTTCACCCTTACTAGATATTTGGCTAGCAAAGGGCCTTTGGTCTGATATCTGCCCTCGATTTGTGCGGAAACCAGCTGAGAATCAGTAAAGATGTTAACCCTTGTCGCTCCTTGCTCCTTGACTTGCTTTAACCCTGCAATGAGAGCTTCGTACTCTGCTTGATTGTTGGACGTCGAAAAATTGAGTTGGAGGGATTGCTCGAGGGATACTCCTTCAGGGTTTTCAACTATGACTCCGGCTCCACTCCCCTTCGCGTTAGACGAGCCGTCGACGTACACTTTCCAAACCTTATCACTCTGCTGAGTGGCCGACGTCGGTGTCAATTCTACAATGAAGTCGGCCAAGGCTTGTGACTTAATGGCATGGCGGGCTTCGTACTGGATGTCGAATTCGGACAACTGGATGGCCCAGTTCATCATCCTTCCAGTCAAATCCGGCTTGTGCAACACTTGTCGGATGGGTTGGTTTGTCCGGACGACGACGGTATGGCTCTGGAAGTACGAGCGAAGCCTCTTTGCTGTGGTGAGCAAGGCAAAAGCCACCTTCTCGAGCTTTTGGTACCTCAGCTCCGAGTTTTATCTGCCTCCCTGACCAAGACGGCACTGATAACTTCTTCACCGACCGAGAGGTACAAGATGAGTGTTTCCTCCGGTTCTGGTTTTGATAACACCGGGGGTGAGGCCAAGCATGTCTTTATTTGTTGAAACGCCTCTTCACACGTTGAATTCCATCCGATCTTGGCTTCCTTCTTTAAAAGCTTGAAGAATGGAAGAGCCTTCTCCGCGGACCTTGGTAGGAATCGGGTTAGGGCCGCCATCCTCCCCGTCAATTGCTGGACCTCCTTCTTGCTGGTCGGGAACTGCATATCCAGGATGGCCTTGCACTTATCCGGGTTTGCTTCTATTCCCCTGTGGGTCAACATAAAGCCCAGAAACTTCCCGGCTTTTACCCCAAATGCGCATTTTAGCGGGTTCAGCCGTATGTTATGTTGCCGTAGTTTCTGGAAGGTTTCTTCCAGGTCCTGGATGTGGTCCCCGGTCGTCGATGTCTTCGTGATCATATCGTCGATGTATACTTCAATGTTACGCTCGATTTGATCCGAGAAGACTTTGTTCATCATTCTCTGGTAAGTCGCCCCTGCATTTTTTAAGCCGAACGGCATGACATCATAACAATAGTTAGCATCAATACCTCGGAATGCCGTTTTCTCTCTGTCGTCGGGATGCATGGGTATTTGGTTATACCCCGAGTAAGCGTCCATGAAAGATAGCAGCTGGAAACCCGTCGAGTTATCTACAAGCTGATCGATACTCGGCATGGGGTACGAGTCTTTGGGACAGACTTTATTCAAGTCGGTGTAGTCAACGCAAACTCGCGATTTTCCATTGGGCTTCTTCACCATCACCACGTTGGAAAGCCAGGTCGTGTACTGGATTTCTCTGATAAATCCAGCCTCCAGTAATTCTTCAATATGCTTGGTCAACGCCTGTCTTCTGTCTGGGTTGAGCTTCCTGTTCTTCTGTTCTACCGGCTTAGAGCCGGGATACATTGCCAGCTTGTGGCAGCAGAAGGTAGGCTTGATCCCCGGTATCTCGGATGCCTTCCAAGCAAAGACATCCTGATTGTTCTTCAGGCATTGAATCAATCTACCTTTGTTTTCTGGGTCGCCCTGCTTACCTACCTTGGTGACTTGCCCCGGGGAAACGCCGCTCTGGACGTCCTCAAGCTTATCCACCGGCTCGGGTCTCCATTCCTCTACATCTCGCATGTCGAGCTCCACCAAATAGACTGGCTTCCGAGATAAGTGCTCGTCGGCCCTGGACCCTCGTTGCTCTCCTTGTCGGATCCGCGGTGGGGACGATGGGCCACCTTCTGTCTCCCTGATCGTGTTATAATAACACTGTCGGGATTCTCTTTGATCTCCGCAGATTGTAATGACCTTGCCGAGGTGTCCTATCATCTTCATTTTCTGATGCTTGGTAGACATCAAAATGTCCCACTTGTGGAGTATGGGTCTTCCCAAGATGATGTTATATGGTGACGGAAAATCTCCGACGATGAACGTCACCCTTTCCGACCTGAAGCCCTCCTTTGTCCCCAGTGTTAATTGGAGGTCAATGGCCCCCTTTAAGCCGGTACCTTCGCCGTTGAAACCATACAACATGGTTTGACACGGCCTCAAATCCTCCTCCTTCAAATTCATCTTTTTGAAGGCGCTCCAGTTGATGATGTCGGCAGAACTGCCGTTGTCGACGAATATCCTTTTGACCCGGAAATTTGCAACGGTCCCCGTTATAACTAGGCCGTCCTCATGTCCGGGTACAACTCCTTTCAAGTCATCCTCGGTAAAATAAATCAGCAGGGGTGTGTCTTTTTTGCTACTCCCGTCGCCGGTTTCCTTGAACTTCGGCCGGTCTCTTACCGACATTACTTCCTTGAGGTACTTCTTCCGCTGATTGGCCATGTCGCCTCCTCCTCCCAGTCCTCCTGTGATGACGTTGCATTCGAACTCGGGTTCTGGGAACTCGTCATCCTTCTTGTTTTTCTTGTCGTCTTGTGGTTTGTTCTCCTGTTGGGCCTTTCTCTTGGCTTGGTGTCCTTGGGTTCGAATTACGTACTGGCGCAACTTGCCTTCGCGTACGAACCGTTCGATTGCATCCCGAAGCTCCCAACACTGGTCGGTAGTGTGCCCCGGTCCATTGTGAAAATCACAATACTGGGTGTAGTCCATTCCTTCCCTTCGAACTATGGGAGGAGGTCGGTCAACCTTCCTCATCTCCGTGAAAGTCACCTCCTTCCAAATCTGTTCGCGGCTGGCATTCAGTGGAGCGTATCTGTCAAACTTTGATTCATATTTCCCCGGCCTAGGACGAGTATCGTGGAATCCTCGCGGAGGTCGGCCAGCCGGGGTGTTAGTCGGATGTCGGCTGGATTGTCCTACTTGAAAATTTTTGGGAGGACATCGGTTTCTCGGTGAGGGGGGCTTTTTATTCTCCCTTGGAGCTGAGTTGGCAATCTCCATTTGCTCTAGTTCTAAATATTTTTTGGACCGGATCCCGAAGTCATTGAGGGACTTCACCGGGTCCTTGTAAATCGACTTGGCAAGTCGGGAAGATCCATGGAGCCCGGCCGACAAGAGGTGGACGTGGACATTCTCTTCCAGTCCGTGGACCTACAAAGCGGCTTCTTTGAACCGATCCAAGTAACTCTGCAGCGTCTCCCCATTTTGCTGGTGGATCTTCCCCAAGGCGAACTCGGACTTTGGCTGTTTCTTGCTTGTGGCGAAATTCAGCAAAAACTTTTGGCCAAAATCCTCGAAGTGACGAATGATCCTCGGCGGCAGTGAATGGAACCATGTCTGGGCCGGTCCCGTAAGGGTAGTAGCGAAGACTCGAGATATGATGGGTTCCTCAATACCTCGGATGCACATCTGCATGTCAAACTCGTCGATATGCTCTTGTGGATCTTGACTCCCGTCATACTTCTTTAAGAAGGATCCATCGAAATCTTCCAAGAATGGGGCCTTTACTATACAGTCGACAAATGGACTGTTGTTCTGGTGCCCCCGGCTATACTTCCTTCGGTACGTGCCATTGCCTTGACCGGGGTGACGGATGATCTCGCCCGTCGGTCTTTCCTCGGCGGCGTATTCAGGTGATATGGCCGACGACGAGCGGTGAGCCTCGTGTTGTGAACGAGACATCCTACCCCGCTCGGAATGATTGACTGGCTCCCTATGGTCGGTCCCGGCTGTTCGGACCGACGTTGCTGTCCTTGGTCTTCTATCCGTTGCACGGTCGGCCCCTACATGATCTTCCGTGTGGTCGGGGTTTTGCCGACGTTCCTCTTCTCGTCTACCGTCAGTATTTTGCCGACGTTCTTCCTCTCGTCTCCTATTGTCGCGATCTTCTAACTGGGCAATTAGCCGCTGGATGTCTTCTTGACGTTGAAGTTCATAACGCTTCTCCAGATTCTCCATTCGAGCCATGAGTGACTGGAGAGCATTCTGAATGAAGCGCTGTGAAGCTTCGGAGTTTTCCTGTGCCGCCGGTGTGTTGGCCGGCTCATGAACTGCAGGTCCCGCACGGGATGAAGCCGTGTGGGACAATGCGTCTTCTGCCACCACATTCTCCGGAATAGGATTCCTGGGTGGGTCTTCACGTCTGATGTTCCGATGCCTCCTGGTATTAGCCATTGAGAGATGGTGGGATTCGAAATTTATCGTCCCCACAGACGGCGCCACTGTTCTGCTCAGTGAGAACAGAAATGTCCAACAAGTGTTGGATGATTTTATGTTGGATCAAACTCTCTCTCTCTTAAGAAGCTTATGAAGATGAAGCAACTCAAGGAAGATGATCACAGCAAAGGAACACGACACGATGGGGGGGTGCGGTGTGTGCTTGTGTGAAAGAGAAAGAGAGAGTCAGAATTGTGTACCTTTCACCATGGCTGAGGCAGTATTTATACCTGGACGCTGAAAAGGTGGTTGAGGCCCATTATCTCAGGCCAAGCGGTTGAACTTGAAACCTCTCTCCTTGATATGCGGAGATTCTAGTAACTGAAGATTATAAGCGTTCCTCCTTTCTTTGGGGTGGTTATTTCGTGGGGAAGAAGATAACATTAAATAAACTATATTGTTTATCCATAACAGTAACAAATAGAAGGTCCCTGACCTCTGCATGTAATACACTATGTTATATAGTATATACGTATTGATTGCTGATAAAAGCAAAAAACAAATCATTACAAGATTCTCCTAAATCACTTTGGCTGTTCCTGTTTCTATGAACTCCAGGCATCTTCCAATGATTAACAAAAGAAACAGTCTCTTGCTGCTAACCCTCCATTTAATTTCAGTGATAACATGGATGATCGGGTTAGCTTGTATCAGGTTGTTGGCATCATTAATATATTTTTGCCTTTTTCAAAATAAAATTTTAAGCTAAAGCTGCCCATTTTGGCAGCCCATTAACCAGCCGTTCCAAAATTTTAGTGATTGTTGATATGCACCATGTTGGAGAGGAAAATAATTCTATTTTCAGTTAGCTTTTAAGAGTTAGATTTTTTTTCTTTTCTCTGAAAGCAAATATTTTCATAATCAAAAGTTATAAGACTAATCTCTAAGAAAGTAGAGTATCAATTAAGGGGCAACTCTTCTTCTACAAATGTTGCTCTATTCACATAGCAAGAAATCAAACTCCTGACCTATGCTTAAAGAGCTCAAATTACTAGTCACTTGAGCTACACCTTGTAAGCAATTAGACTCTATTCATTTCTACTATAATATCAGAGTTTATCTAATCTCAATATTAGATTACTTATAAATATACCATCAAGTTCGTGGATTAAATTTTGTAAGATTATTTTAACTTAATCATAAATTTTGAATTCAAATCTTAAATATACTGTTATATTAAATACACAAAGAGAAATTTTTATCATTTATAATAATCTTATTCGACTCAAACACTAATTCTTAAGTAAGTAATACATTTGATTTATAAAAAAAAATCACTTATAATTATTTAGTCATTCAGTTTAGACCGAGTTAGGTCAAATTCATTTCTAATAGTAATTCCTATTTTTCGTATCCGTAGGGCTTAATAACAACTCATCTTGATGAAGCTTGAAAAATCTTTAGTAGGGTCATCTAGGTGATTTTAACCGTTTTCCTTTAGGTGTCATAAACATCCAAGAATGCAACATATTTAGCAAAAGCACCTGCTTTTATTAACAAAATATACAAGTACTTCTATATAAGAATTTTCTATGTTTGCAAAAGGAGAAAAAAAGTGCTCCTATAGTTAATTTCCTGAGGAAAAGATATCAAAGTTAATTCAGGATACGGAATTTGGGAATAAATACACAGCCACATTAGAGGCAGTTTATTTCTGACTTGTGAAATCACGCAGATCATAATTTATTAATTAAAACATCAAATCTGGCCTTGTTTTTTGTTTCAACTCGACGATACCTTATTCTATGAGATGGGCATTGATACTGAAGTACAATAATTGAGGTTACAAAATTTCAATAAAGTAGCCGCAGCAAACAAATTCGGTGAAGCTGTACGTGTTCCGATTTGTCAACTCTTATTCATTATGAAAAAAAACACTCATGAAACATAACCGATGCCTGGAGATATGTTTCACGTCCATGTAAACATAGTAAATAAATAAAATAAGAATTATTTTTTATGTTACACTACTTCAACTTTTCATAAAAAATTTAAGGATGCAAGTTAATAAACGAGGTTGGCATGAGGTGAAAATTGAGGATCGCACAATAATGGAAAAAAAAAATGAAATTCAAGGTGCATGATGCAGATACTTTTGAATTCATTAATGGGAAAGTAAAAAAATAAAATTCAAGTGGATGAAATAGAGCAAAGCTTTCGATAACTTTCTTACTTTACAAAGTGCCGATCAAAATAAGATAAAAACTTGTAGAAAAACAATAAGACTAGCAATAATGAAATATGCTTTGTGATAATAGTTGTTGGGGGATGAGATATTTAGAATTATCATATTCTAGAGGAAAATGGATCAGTAGCTATAATGAACACAATATTGGTTGAGACTTGTAACATGTTTTTGAATTGTAATTTTTAAGTTAATTTTTTTACCAAGAAAAATAAAAGATTGACAGAAACTTCTATGATGATTATTTGATTAGAGATTAAACTAATGCGAAGGCCAAAGGACACATCAAATAAAAAATTTATCCATTGAAAATGTGTTCATTGGCTCTTGCATGCCAACAGAAAATTTATTTTATTACACAGTAAGTTAGGCAAGGAAGCCTAATCTCTCAAGTTAGATTACACTTATATATGAAAAGTCTTCCCAAAATAATGGCTTTACTAGAATTAGAACACATGTATGCTTCTCATAGAGTTGTAAGCTACGTATACTGTATACTGCTTGCCGGATTATCTTGATTCAATACTTGTTTTATTGATGGGTAGGAGTGTGTAAAAACTAGTTCCTTAAAAAAATTGAATTGAATTGGTTTTGAACTGTTTTAATCGGTTCACTTTAATATATCTAAATAGTGAAATTGGTTGGAAAATGGATTCAAAATTAGACTGATTCTGAATCTAATTGGATTTTAATCAGTTTTAAATTGGTTTTAAGAGTCGGACCAATTTTGAACTAGTTTTCAAACTATTTTTCTCAAATAAAAAAAATATTTAAAGTGAAAGCCGATTCGATTAATTGAAATAGTTTTGTAGAAATAATAATCTGGTTAATTGAATTAATTTTATGAAGCAGAGCATTTTTTTTAACTAATTCAAGTAAAAATCGTTTCAGTTTAGATTTGATTACAATCCTATTCGATCTCAACCGATTTTTTTTTCACACTCCTATTGATGTTTGATGGGAATGTTGGGCTTCCTTTCTTGAATTCAAATTTTCATTTATCTCGACTCGTTTCAATTAATGAGTCTTATAATTTGACTAGTATAAAACTGAAAGGAAAATATACATTTTTCTATCTAACTCATTTCATCGTTAATTTCAACTTGGAGTATGATTGGAAGTTATAGTTTCGTGTATGTCTCAACTTGGAGTGGTAATTGATGATAATGTTAAGATATTGCCATTTTCATTAAATATATACAATTACGTTGATACACATTCAATCTCTTTAATTGAATACATTTACTGTCATTTCATATCCAACTAAAATGTTTTTTTCCAAACAAAAAAGTATTCAATTTCCATCGATTCCCCAAGCAAGTCAAGATGGAGTGAACAAAATTGAAGTCACGTCTGTTGCTATATTATAGTAATATATCAATGAACATCAAACTCTCATTAGGTATTTTGCATGTTCTCTGTCTAATATATATTCACGGGATTCATTGGCAATATATTGACTGAGCCACATGTATGGCAAATGCCAATACTTTTACTTGTTCATGTTTAAGGTGATTTTTTTTATTCGGTTAACAAACCATAAAATGCCAAGTTATCAGTTACAAGCCCCTTATGATCCAGGTAGCAGGTTTATACCCAAAACAACACCCACATGGGGTTTGGTTCAGCTTTTTTTTTTTTTTCGGGGGTGGGGGTATCTTATTTTTTGGTTTGTACTAAAGATATCTTCTTAGACAATGAGACAATTTGTTTGTAAAAATCATCAAACTGAATTTTTCTCTTTTCAACAAACTTTTTTTTAATATAAATCATTGGAAACCAAACTTTTGAAGACATATTTAAAAAAATTAATTATCTATAAACCGTGTTGAAACTTATTGATTGGTGTATCCCATACTTTACAGTTATATAAATAACATCAGTAAGGAAACTTGATGAAAATAATCTTGTTTTCCTGTATTCTGAATTTTGTGAATCTATACAATATACGTAAATTAAACATAGTTAAAAATAATTTAATTAAAATGTAATGAAAGTATTTTTTTTATTTTATTATTCAATCATATGATATAATTATTTTAAATTCATATTAAAACGTTTTCTAATCTTTACTGATATAATATCAAAACTAAACTTTATAATGATTTAGTATTAAGAAAAGTTTAAAAATAAAATAGCCTTTTTTTTTCTAGGATCCACATCCTCGCATTTGATTCCTTGAAAAGATTGTCTCCGAAGGTGTGTTGCAAACCTATTTAGCATTCACATGAATTGATTACCAAATATGTCATCATTTTATTTCCTTCTAAAAACAAAATATTTCCATAGTAAGAAGGTATGAGACTAATCTCTTGGCTGGATTTCTTCGAATATGCTTCCTCAAGAGTTAGATTAGTGACAGAAAGTCTTCTGAAATAAATAACAGCTACCTACTAACCTACCCCTCAAAATGTCACAAACTATTGTAACCCTGTAAAATCATCATTTTGCCATGTTAAAACGAAAAATTAAAACAAAATTGACCTTGTGTGCCTAATCGATTTTTCTAACATGGTATAGAGCATTTTCAATCAAGTGAACAGTTTGATCTTTGCCACGCTCCATTCTTCTTAGTAACTTTGAATTTGAGTATTTCATTAGGAGATAATCTAGGCCTGAAATTCGCCAAAAATGGTTGTAAAGGGAACCTATTTCCGGAATTCTAGCTATATGGCATGTTGGTATGCACCAAAATGACCGTACAAATAGGTCTTGAGAGTATTCTGTGTAGAAAACTTGCAACCTTTATTATATTCTCAAGCATTGACTAGTGATACATCTTTTGCAATGCACATGCTGCGTATGCACTTAAAGTCAGCGTAAACTTTGCAAACATATCTTCAAACTAAAGATTTGCTATACTACTGTGCTACATCTAATTAAATCAGGGCATAGTTACCTGACAACAGATATGCTTGGCAAAAGGATGAAAATAAATGAAGAAGCACCCCCAACATTTTTTTCATTAGTTCATCGTTTTATGAACCTCCATATATCTTGTTCCTGTTACGGTTGAGTTAAGGAGAAGTTTGTTAAAAAATTGTCATATTTATGGAAGAACACTATTTGGAATTCTAACTGCATTGAGAAGTTTGAGGCAGAATTCCAGGCACTATTTAATTGTATATAGACACTTCCGCATTACAAAGATTCTATTAACACTTATCATTTTTTTTTTTTACTTATCTGTTTTTTTTTTTTTTTACTTTACAATGGCGGCACTAGGATCAAACTTAAAGTCTCATACATACTACTTAAGTCCCTACCAATAAGCCTTGTAGATTATCTCCTTATATTAATATCATATCTATATTTTTCTCTCTATTATATCCTTTTTTCCGTGGGTGACAACTAGTATAACCGTGTTGATACATCATTTTCCTAATTCAATTTATCCTTGTCTAATAAATGGAGCTAGAGTCCTAAATTCCCTTCTGCATATGGTCAAGGTGACAAACATCACATTAACAGACAAAATTGAAATTCAATTGAATTGGGGTTAAGGAAAAACGGTTGCACGCATTAATTTATCACTGGCTTATGTGCAGCCGTCGAAATTATGAAACTTTATTCTAATAATTCCCTTGCTTTGAGGGATTTAGAGTCATTGGAAATTCATACTCCAACCATACTTGGCCCCCATGAAAGAATATACAAGATAGAGCCCTTGATGAAAGTGGACTTTACCTAACATGGACCCAGCATCAAGATCTCAGCCATAGCCATAGCTTGCCCCATTGGACTAATTCAATGGGTCTGCCAAATGCCAATAGGTACTACGTGCCAAATTTCTTCAATTAACACAGCAAAAAAGGCGTAGCTCATTTAAAGAAAGCAAGAAACAAAGTTTTCATTGAGTGGAAGTTTCACAAGTGTGTGTGGACCAAGTGAGTCACACTCCTTTAGACCAGAATTTTCCAAACGGCAACTTGAAAGACTTTGTAATTGAGCGTTGTATTATTGCCTTTTGTCCTACAGTTCTGGGAAAAGATCCAAAACCTTGCTTTTTTATTTATGAACATTCACCTCAAGTCAATGTTACACGTAGAGACAGAGAGCAAGTGGGTGCATGGGGGATAATGTACTATGTACTACTTGAATGAAAATCAACTGCACATGTTTCTGAATCCTGATTTGCTACATGAAAATAAAATTCAATTCAAGAGAAACCATTTGGTTTGATTATTCAATTCATCATGATCACAAAGCACAAATCAATAGGAGGAAACAAAAAATGAATATATAATAAGATAACAAAAGCCTCTAAAACGGAAACTGAGTAAATATATTATACTATATGCCATATCGCATATGTACAGTAAAATTTAGAATTACATAACCAAAAAAATTCAGACCTTCTAAGGATCTAATATATAATATCATTGTGCTTGATCTATATCTGATTGCAAACCTTGCATCTTCTCTTGTATCAATTCAAAACCCAACAATTAAATAAGAAAAAATTGGAGAAACTCATGCAAAATGGACATCTTGGTCAACTCAATTCTTAGGTGTGGAAGCCACCACTGAGTTGTGCCTCTTTGAAGGGCCTGAAGGTGGAATAGGCACCCCTTTGGGGAAGAAGTTGAAAACAAGACCTTTGTATGGAAATCGGGGTTGTTGCTGCTTCGGCCGGAGAAGTTCTGAGCCTTCATTCAACCTCATGGTTGCCCCTGTCCTTATTGCAGTGCAAGAACCAACAAGAAGCAAGTAAACAAGGAGAATAGCCATAGAGAAGGATTTGCATGGAAGATGCAAGGTTTTAGAATAATGAGAATTGTCCATGGAAATGGAAGGAATAAGCTAAGGTTGCTTTGCTTCGGCAGGATTTTAGCTTGTTAAGAATATGGAAGTGGTTTAAGGAATATGTTGAATTTATTGTGAAGAATTTTTTACTTTGAAGGAACTAAGGAAGTGGTTTTATGTATATGTGGTGGTTTGCATGGGGAATGGAAAATTGTAGGCTATTTGGGTTTGTGATGAAGGGTAGGAATATGAACAAGAAAAGTGAGATGCACGCAATAGAGACTATTGAATTTTGGATGTCAACGTTTGTGAAAAAATATTGAATATTTTGGTACAAGTATTTGGCGCCGGCTATGCTTGGACTTGGGGCACCAAGTTTATTATTAATTTAAAGTGTATGAAGGTCATAAGAACGATTTCCCGAGAAAACATACCAAAGCGTGTGATTGTGAAAAAAATTGAAAACTTGAGCACATGTTTCAAACCCCCAACAATTCAAAAAGGATTAAATGTCACCGTCACTATACGTGGAAGAACTGTTTTCATTTTTCTCTCAATTTTATTAAGTTTAGACTTTGGACGGATTAATTGTACCTAAAATCAAATAAGAATTAGAACTATAATATAGCATGTACATGCAGACAGGAAAACCTTAGAATTAGAACTATTATTTGTCTTTCTTCCATCTTTCTAATGTCAATAAGGAATCTTAGATCTTGTTTCACGCGCAGGAAGTTTTGGATTTAAGCACGTACGGCAAGTGTGGCATTGTAGAAAATTAACGAGGTGTGATTAAATTTTTGTAACCATGTAATTATATGAGCTCTAAGATTTTAATTTTCTGGCATGGCATTATTGAGATTTGAGATGGGTATAGTACTTTGTAGAGAAACCAAAATTATTGAAGCGCGTCTAGCACAACACAATGGTTGCATGCCAAGCATTCCATTTTTGGCAACAAAGGAAGAGAGGCTTTTCGTGAGTGAATACTAATAGCATTAATTATTGGCATTTTAGTTGAGAAGCCACTTCATAATTCTTGAGTGCTAGCTGTCCATGAGATGCTATTTTTTTTATAATACTTATGACATCATTAATTGGGGTGTTTATTTGGAAAATTAAAATATGCCTGGGGTTTGTTCTTTCCATAGAAATGAAAACCAATAATTCTTGTGGGTGTCTTTTGCATACAATGATTTTGTTAGAAAACAAGCCTTTCTTGGGGTCCACTTATCCTTGGTTGTACATTCAACTTATCGACACTAATAAGACTAAACAAGTTAATTCACTTTTTACTTTTTTACTTATAGCCAGATACTAATTCTAGCCATATCTTGCTAAAATATTCAATGGTTCTTAACTAATATCTAACCATACTTTAAACTGCTTAATTTTTCGAATTGTTTACTGATATAGCAATAATAATTACATAACGTTTCGATTTAGAAACAATTACATTTTCACAAGTGATTTATTAAATCAAATATAATAAATTAAAATATCTCTTTTAATAAATAAATGAAATTGCTTGTGTCTTTGATATCGGCCTTAAAGGATGATGTCATGATGTTAACAAAACTATATAGATTACATCGTCATTTGAATTATCATTATGAATATAGCATGTAACGAACAATGTGATGATTTGAAACTTAATTAAATGTATTGCAAAGAAACATGATAACAAGGACAATACACGAAAGTGTCAACGTCTGCAAAATAACAGATTTTAAAATATGTGTTTTCTTTTTGTGAGGTGGTTTTAAAATATGTGTGGATGTAGTTGAGTGAGATGTTGCGCAATTTATAAATAAAAATCATGTATTATGGAAAATCAATGTAATTACCAAAGTCGGCCTAATAGTGAAAAATCAGTGCAGTTAAATGTACAAAAATTTAAGTTAAAATCTTTGGTAATCTATCAAACAACAAAAATAAGATGTAAACGTGGCATGCGTGACGTGAAGTTTTGAATTAAAGCATTGAGGCAAAGTGGGAAAGGGTTGAAGAAATTGAATTAAGAAAAAAGGAAAAAATTACTGCACATAGTGTGACCGACAAAGAGCGATGGGCAAAACCGCGGAATGTGGAAAGGTGTTTGGTTGAATATTCTAATTTCTAAATGAGAAGGTCTTTGAAATTGGGAGTGCCTATCTGACAAGTCTTTACGGCATAAAAATATGGTGTTTAAGGTCGAAGGTGATGTTGTGTTTTTCATGTCTCAACGTGGCAAGTGAAGGTAATGGAAAAGGATTTTGCAGTAACTGCGTGCGTGCAATGTTATGCCACCAAGCTCGATACACTTTGAAGTGCTCAACCAAAGGAACCGCGCGAGATTAATTCTTCAAGGGACAAAACTCAAAACAACTTCTTGCTATTGTCGTTAAGTTTTTAAATTAAATCATGCATATTACGTGTAATTATTTTTCTGATTTTATAAAATACTAGTAATAATTCTTAAAAGATATTATTTAGCATTAAAAATATATTCATAAACCAAAGCATCAACTAATGATATATAGTGATTTTAGTTTAACTAATAATTTTAAATTCAAATTTTGAATATACGCAACTGTATTAAATATTTAAAAAGAATTTTGATGTATATTATACAACTTTTGAGTATAATTTTTTTATTTCTCAGTTATTTTTAACTTATATATATATATATATATATATATTGGATCGAGTAATTTTATATTCACATAAATAAAAATGTATAATTATATTGAATATAAAAATAATACTCTCCGAGAATTAATTTAAAATTCATCATGTTCCATTGATGGTAGTTTTTATTCTTTGATACTTTCCAATATTGAGTTTTGAATATATCTCCATTTAATGATAGTCTAAGTACAAACCCAAAAAAGCAAAGCTAAGGAAGCACCACATTACTTTGTTCATGGGTGGCGGGAGGCTGAATTAATACAAGGTGGAATCACTTATGATCACGACACCTCACTTTTACTCTCCAAAAATAGTAGAACTTGTGCCAGTTGAACTAGGACCTTGTTGATCCATCTATAATACTTTGGTAATATGTGGATTAGACTTTATGGGCATGTACTAAATAAAATATTAGAGATTTCAGCTTTGAGAAACTGATAAAATTTAGTTTGTGAAAAACTAGATTAACTAGCTTAGTTTGATTACGAATGTATTTTTCATCAATCACTTTCTTCCCGGCCTTAAAAAAAATCAATCATTTTCTCACAGTTATTTTTAAAAAAAATGTTATGCTACACTTGTTGCTAATTAATCTACTCATTCAGACCTTGGTCCATGTTTAAAGGGGTATTAACAATTAAGCATTGCTTTCCACAGGTGAAAGCGAAGGGACAAAAACTAAGAGATTAATGATTTTCGTCATAATTGACATTTTTTTTAATAAACTTAAATATCAATATGATTCCCCCCACCCACCTTCTATGTACGTTATCAGACATATTATAACCCAATGGCGACCCAAAACCATTAAATTCTAGCAATTGAATTATCCACTTTCTCATGTGTATCTTGTACCTCTAATTTTATTTTTTTTTAAATCTCAACCTACCCTTTCTATCTCCTTCCCCTTCTTCCTCTTCTTTCTTCCATAGCAAACACAACCCATTATGTTCTTCTCTTCTTCCCACAACGCAATTTTAACCTCGTTTTCCAGTTCTTCCTTCTTCTCCAACTCAAGTCTTCTTCTCGCAGTCATCAAAGGTTCCAACACAGAAGTCCCTCTCCTTCTCCAACACTTCTTCCTGCAAGTACGTTTCAACGCTTCACATTCATGTTGTAGACCTATTTCAAGAATAGGTTTTTCGTAAGGGAAAAAATAGCTTCAAAATGACCAATCCGAAAGGAAAAGTCCTATGGAATACCTTTTCAGTAAGCAAAAATGGTGTTATCTGGAACAACTATTCCAGAAGGTACAAAATGTACTTCCATAAAGACTATTCCGGATTGTTATTTTTGCTTCTAAAAATTTGTTTCATAAGATTCCAAATTTGTGTTTTTCGGAACCGCCATTCTGGAAGATAAGAAAAACACTTTCGGAAAGACTATTTTGGAATAGCTATTCCGGAATGCTTGTTTCGGAATGGGCATTCCAAATTGCAACCCCACCCCTACTAGAACCCATCCAAACCACAACCCACCAAGCCACTAGAACCCGTCGCCCACCAGAACCCCAACCCCACAAAAACCCAAACCCACACTCACTAGAAAGGAAGAAGCTTACCTTGAATGGTGAAGGAGGAATGGCACAAAAGAGGAAGACGTCGCGGGAAGGAGACGTGGCGAGAGCCAACCGTCGTGGGGTGGGAGGAGGTGTGCCTATGGGGGAGAGAGGTGTAAATAATATGAAGGAGGGAGATATTAGGATTGGAAAAGGCGGGACTAATTCATTAAGGGTAATATGATAATTTTAAGCGGAATGGAGGGGTACAATACACTTGTGAGAGTGTAAGATTCAAGTCCCAATATTCTGGTCTTGGAAAATTGTAGGGCAGCCCAATTGAAGCCCAATACCGAATACCTCCACTGATTTATCATCAAATGTGTAGTTCAGATTTTTTTTTTTTTTTTTTACTGATAATGTGTAGTTCAGTTGGTAGCCAACTATTTTAATTTCTGATATAATTTTAAAATTGCAATTTGGTTTAAATTTGGTAAGATTTTTTTTATATATATTTAATAATTCAGTACAGAAAAGCACACGGAACAAAATAATTGAATGTCAAAAATAAATTATTTTGTTTAACAAAATAAAAAGATATATTTTATTTTCAATTTTGAGAAAGAGGTAAAAACTTGCATTTATTTATAATTAATTTCGAAGGATTACAGAAAAGATATTAAATCGCTTATATAGTTATATTTTATTCTTTCAAATGATCACAAAAAAAGATATTTATGTAGATAAACATGCCCTTCGAGTTCAAGGCTTTCTTTTTTTTTTTCCAATATGAGTCTTAGGTAGTATTTGACTTTTTTTTTCTCGTTAAAAGAAACTAGATCAAACATATTTTCTGAAACTCTTAAAGTTAAATAATTTAATTTTTATAAAAGAAACAAAAGTATTTTCTCAAAAAAAAAATTAAATGAAGGAGCATTTAGAGAAAACAAAACTGAATTTTCTTATCTCCATCTCTCTTTTAAGTTGAAAAAAAAAATCAAATAACTTCTATTTCTTATTTTGCCTTTTGAACCGGAAAAAATGGGCCAGACACGCTCTTAAAATATTTATAAAAAAAAATAATTAATCAATAATTAACAACCAAAGAGAAAGGAGTTAACCAATAGTTTACTTATTGTTGGTCATTATTCATGAATGTGTGGCGTGAACCAAATGTTCACATTTTTAACTTTCGCTTCTCTAAACTGCCAGGGGTATTTAAAGAAATAAAATTCAATACAAAATACTTGGATTATCTAATAATATGAGACTATTTTAACTTAAATAATAGTCTTAAATAATTTGCGCAGTAGTTATATATATATATATATATATATATATATATATATATATATATATATATATATCCGACTTGAGCACGTAGTTTTCAATATGCAATGAATTAATAAGAATTTTGTTGTTTATAAGTATCCTATCCTCGAGCACAGTTACTTCTTATAAAAGTTACTTGTAGTCTCATGAAAAAAGAAGGAAAAAAGGTCCATTTCTAACCGATTCGAACTAGATTTTGTTTTCCAAAGTCCAAACTAAAATGTTTTTCCTTTACATGGATAGTTCCACAAGCAGCATGTACCATGCCACTGGGCTTTCTGTTTGGTGTTTTGATGAGAGAAAAACAGGTGCTGGTCGTTACAGACTGACTTAGAAGATCAGGAACTCAGAGAATGGTGTCAATTAATATGGGTGTGGCATGGCATGGCAACTTTAATTTGAGCATGACTTAGCCTATGCCCTTTGATGTCTAACATTGCTCAATACAGGACAAGAAATTCCCAAGGATTTCCAGATGAATACGACCCATTAGATTTATATATTATACTGGAAAAGTCAATCTGCTAGTGCTGTTCCATTGATAAAAGGTCATCATTATTTTTTTGAATTTTTTTCCTTACCCTCCATTATTTCTTGTGGATGCTCATGTGGTGACAGTTTAACCATTATCCTTTTTGTTTTGAATTTTTTTTAAGTACAACTTACACTGCGATTTGAGCTATTATATAAGACATAGTGGCTTAATTTATATGTATGTATATATATATATATATATATATATATATATATATATATATATCCTTAAGATTTTTAATCTGAGAAAAAAACCTACGTTAATTTAACACAATTGTATGACTAATACATAACTGACTTTTTTTTTAATTGTTTCAAAAATGGTAAATTAACACCTTAAAGTTAATTGAATCATGCATGTGGTGGCTTGCTATTTTATACTTTAAAAGAGAATATTTCAATACTTGACATTTTGAAAGTGTGCAAACCATCCATTCAAATTTGTTTACACTCTAGATTTGTTTTCTATTGAGAAATAGCATTATTAGTTTTTGTCCATAAAAAAATTCGAACTCACATCTTTTTCTTCTTTTCCTAATTTATTTTATATTTAAATATCAATCAAAATTCAAATTTTAACCACTTAATTAAAAAAGACAAGTCTCTATTACTTGTAAATCAAATTTTAGGATGCTAATTTACATTTTTCTTTAACGATAAAACTAAAAATAAAAAATTAGTCGTGTATAAGTCACGTAATTGAATCTATCAAATTTTATATATATAAAAAAAAAATTACTAATGAAGAAACCACTTTGTACACGTTGCAAACCTTAAAGGGTCTGCCGAATACATATCTTAAAAAATTTAACTAGGTTACACATGCATGACTCAAAATTCTAGGTGTTAATTTTCTTATTTGTTTACATATAAAATGTTATTTGCTTTTAGAGTTTATTTTATTGCATGGCAGGCAATTATTGATGTTGCAGAGCCAGAAAAGAAAAGGGCATGCAGAAACTATATAGAGAAAAGAAGAGAGAATTGGAGGAGGCATGGTGATTGAAACCTAAGTTTCCTTGTAGGGAACAGGATTCCAACAAGAAAGACGAGGAACATTCAATACAATGTTGCTCCGTGACTGACAGATGATGTACATTGTCTAATGCCCAAAGAACAATTTCGAAAACCAAGTTTTTGAAGAAGAGAGCTAGCCCAGATCTGGAACGTCAGAGCAGAGCCTTTGAAATGGACTCAACCAACCCCATCCATGATACACAAGGTCCATTAAAAGCAGTGTACGGTCCATTTTCCACCACCACCACCACCCTACGTACCTACGTACCCATCATCTCAAGTACATAGTAGATTGTTACACACACACACACACACACACACATATGACACATCCCTATACTATAGTCTACAACCCTACAAGCCTATTAGCCTAACCTCTAAATCTAATCCTCCACACCTCACTTTCGATGTATTAAAGTCGTAACTGTCCTGCATTGGAAATCAAAAAGTAGAAATGCCAAACCCTCATGCCAAATTCTCTGTTTGCAATGGATCATATTCTCTATTAGGATCATAAAATTATATCACAAATTTTCCTGTATTTTTCTCTTTCTGAACTTATGGGCCACCTCATCCAACAAATTTCACGTTCAAAATGTATTTTTTTAAAACAACAATGGACATCTTTTATGAATAACAAATAATTTCCAATTTTAATATATATATATATATAGACACACATATTTAAAAGAATAAAAAAAATTAAAAAATAAAATGTTGAATATATTGAATAGGATACGTCATGTGGCTTATTGAGAATGGGAGTATCTCCTAAAAACACTTCCGTTTAATGACGAGAATTCAAATTTATAACATAGAAGTAGATAAATTTGAACTTCAAATTAAAATACATTTAAAATGAATAAACAATTACAGAAGTAAAGTAAATGTTGAATACATTAGATAGGATAAGTTTTTGTTAAAAAAATATTAGATAGGATAAGTGATGAGGTTTAATGAAAGAGAGAATAACTCTTAAAAAATATCATTCAAGGACATAGATTCAAATTTATAATATAAAAGTAGATTAAATATTTTTATGACAAAAAATAATATTATGTTAAAAAAACAATGAAGAAAAAAAATTAGTATAAAAATATTTTTCATATAATTCATTTTTTTTATTTTCATTATGTGCTCTACTCATCGAACAAACATAGGTAAATCCTTTTACTTGTTTCTTTCCTATTTTTATCTATCCAAATAATACATCTTCATTTTATTTATTTTCTTTCTATCATTCATTTAGGATCTATTTCTATAGTTCTTGTTTCTTTTCTTATTTCTTTCATCTCTACTACATACATTGCTGAAGCATAAGAATATAAGTGAAATCTATTTAATATTTCCCTTTTCTCATCCTTCTTTTAATTGCAAAATGATAATTTTTAAAGTGTTTTAATAGAACTACTATCCAGAAAAGGATTTGAAACCCAGCAGGGGGAAAGTTAAGTAACATTTCAAATGATTCTTCTTGTCTTGGTGAAGTTGAAAGCTAAACCTGCCCATATGTGGTAGCAAGGGCCAATCCTCAGCTGAAAGCTACCCCTTTTTTGGATCATTATTTATTTTGAAAGGCAATTATTTTTGGATCATTATTAATTTGTTATGCAACCAAATTGTTGTTTAACGTGCACAAATTGATTCAAATCAGGAATAAAATCAAGGACTAGGCAACAAAACACTCTATGGTCAAAGTGATTCCATTCTACTGTGTAGTACATACTTATTCAACTTACAGTCCAGTCCCTATTATGTATAAAATTTTCCACCGGTACAATTGTACAGAATTCTCTGTGTGAAAAGTTGTATAACCATTGAGAAGCCAGTATTTGCCTCCAAAAAATTAAGAATGGAAAATCTTGTAACCTCAAAATATTTATAAAAAGAAAAAAAGAAAAACTTTACAGCCTGTCCTGATGCAAGGACAAAAGGAAAACTAGAAAGTGCAAATAAAAAGTAAGGTGATTATGTAAGCTGAGGTATCCATGTTGAAATAGCTAACTTGTAGGCCATTGACAAGACTATCATATTATGTTAGAACAAAATACAAAAAACATACGAGTTGTTGTAATGCCTAAAAGGTTAAACAAAGCCCAAGTTGAACACTTTCTAGACTAATAAAGAGTTATATAAGACTTAGAAATAAACCCATCATCAGTATTTTTTCCAGAAAAGTCCACCAGAAACCATTAGTAGCACAGCTAGAAAATCCCTTAGAGGCTATGAAATGGAAAGTCTCATTCATATCCCCATTGATCAGCTCAGTTTTTGAATCAGATTCTAACAAATTGACCTCTTTCAGGCATGGCTTTACCCCATATGGAACATGGCTTGATGACATTAGTCCAATTTGGTAGCAAAGGTTTGGGTTGTTCCAAGCACCAAAACGCCTCCCCATTTTTCCAAAAAAGTCCTTAGAGAAGTTAATCTCTCCTGTGAGATTGTTTCCACTAAGGTAAAGTGCATTGAGACAAGGCAGAGTTTCTAGCTTTGGTGACAGGTTCCCTGTGAGGTTGTTGTCACTAAGTCCCAAAAATCTCAACAACTTCAATTCTGATAAAGACTCAGGAATTTCCCCTGTCAATCCCATGTTGGATAGTTCCAAAATGGCCAAATTGTTGAGGTTTTCCCACTTTAGGAATCTGATGTCTCCACCCAATGGATTGTTGGACAAAACTAATTCCTCCAAGGAGGACATCTCTTGCAAAGACAAGGTTAACCCACCCGTGAACCTATTATTCCTAAGGTCCATAAGGGTCAGATACTTAAGATTAGCAAATGCATTTAGAAGATTCCCTTCAAGGTGGTTGTTGCTCACATCAAGCTTCAATGCTGAAGTTAAGCTCCCAAGTGTCAAAGGCAAAGAGCCAGACAATGAATTGCTACTTAAGTCAAAGATCAATAACTCATTTAGCCCATCAAAAACATCTGGAATACTCCCAGTAAGATAGTTTCCAGCAAGAACAAGCTTCTTCAACTTGATGAGATTGCCAATGCTTGATGGTATTTCACCTGTTACACTATTTTCTAGTATTACCAGTGATTGAAGGTTCTTGAGGACACTAAAACTTGAGGGGATGTTTCCGATGAGACCCGGGTTTGATCTAAACTCCAGTGATTCTAAGCTGCCAGCCAGTTTCTGCCAGTTTCCAGTGGGGATGGTAGCTGGAAACATATCTTGTGATTGAAAGCAATTGAAGAAGGATAGAGACTTTAGGTGCTTGAGCTCAAATAACTCCTGTCTAAATTCCAATTCTTGAGCACAACTCAGAGAATTGTCATGGACCGGTCCAATGTTCAAGGCAGTTACATACCAAAATCCATCAAACAGATCACAAGAGACCCCCTGCAGAAGAAAACAACAAAAAATCACAATTTAGCAAATAATTGATCATCATGTTCTAAATGTATAATTTTTGTATTGAATTGCAAAGAGTTCTGATTACATGGTTGAAGGCGCAATAAAATTTCTTGATAGAAAAAAATAAAAAGAGGGAGGAGGACAGCTGCTGAAAAACAATTGCTACACAAGGGATGATCAACTGTAGAACTAAGCCAAGGGATTATACTTTTACTTTTCTGGCATCCAGCAGAGTTTAAAAAGCTTAGGTTCGCCTCAGAGTTCATTTATGAAATTGAGTGCAAAGTCTTATTTATATGGACCTATTAACAATTAGCCAAAATCTTCAAGAGTAAAAACAAAGTTGTGTTCGGAGTGTCACTGTTGATTGTGAAAAAAGCATGAGCAAGTCATTAACCAAACAGGAACTATAACCTTGTAGCTATATCTCATCAAGAAACGATGGCCATACACAAACAAATTTGAACTGTCCAAACCTTATCTCTAGCACAGTATAAAGTAGTTGCTTAGACAAGTTGCAGTAAAAGGTACCTGAATTGGAGTCCAACCACAAGGATCTGGATAGAGATCTGAGCCATTCCAGGAATCACCAACAAAGCCTTGAATGGTGGAGTATAGAGCTTCCTGCTCTGCTTTCTCCATAGGAGCTAATATATCATTATCAAGGTCTTCTTGTCCACAACATCTTGCACTCATAGAGAGTATGAAGATAACAAATATGGCATGACTAATTGCCTTGATGCTCTTCATGATGTTATTGAGTCAAAACAGGATTATCAGGCACAAGAGAAATTCAAGATGGATGAAGATAAATTTAAAAAAAAACAACCACTGGTAGGAGGTTCTTGGCTTGAAGCCTTGAAATCAAGTGCATCTTATGGTTATCACATGTGCATTTCTCATTTTAGAAAAGAAAGAAAGAAAAAAGCAAAGAAAATAGGAAGAAAATTTTCAACTTAATTATAATAAAAATGCAAGATAAAGGTGAAAGTTGAATATCCCTCAGCAATGTAGTAGTGGGGGTATCTAGCCAAATACCCCAACAAGGGCTAAGGCAGAAAACTACAGTTGTTTTTGGGAGAACACGGGTTGTAGTATCAAGAAAGAAAGAACAAGATCCTGAATTTATGCTCAAACTTAGAAGGATAATGGGAATAGAGGAAACACAAAAGCTGAGCAAGAAACCTGACCTCTTCCTTCCTTCTTGTGTTTATGGAAAAAACTAAGGAAGTATATATAAAATATTTAAGAGAGAACAACACAATATCTTAGCACAGTTCTCGAAGCTCAAAGTCATAATAACAATGGCATTAATATATGATCAGATAGCAGAAGCAAAGCAACTGTGTCGCCTATAAAACGGAAGCAAAAAGAGTTAAAAAGCAGTGTTTCCTTTTTTATGCAGCTTTGCTATGCAAATTGCACACCCTATGTGATTGTCTTATTGAATACCTTTATTAGACTAGATAGTAATTATGTAGTATGAAGTGTTAACTAGTCACAACTATTAAAAGTGTTATAGGTGGTTGAAGGCAATAAAGGGATTAGAGTTTGGAGATTAGTTGAAGCCTTAAAGGAGCGTTAAGCTGAGTTTGCGTAGGGGACCATTGTCCATGCAAAAGGAAGAGATGCATGTAAAAGCATGCAAGACAAATAAGGGTTTTTTATCCGTTATTGCCTCTTTGTCTTGTGTTTTTTTTTTTTTTTTCTTTTGTTGAGTTTTTTGACAGCACTTCTGAAACTAAAAGGACAAGAGAGAACACAGTGGCTAGCTTTCAAGAGTCACTTAATCACATTGCTACATAATACAGTTAGCCCCAGAGTTGGACCATACCTGTGTACCTTCAAAACTCGTTGAGTCTATTTTTCTCCTCAAAATTTGTAACCATCTATGTGAAGTCCAAGTTTTTATTTTATTTTATAAAAAAAAAAGTATCATCAATCTTGTTTGAACCTTGTGAAAATATTATACGCAACAAATTTTTCCTTCTAATATTTAATACGCATTTGTATATTTAAAATTTGAACTCTAGATATCCTATTAAATCAAAATAATTTTGTGTTAATTGATTTAAGCATTTGGTATTCAGTGGTAGTTTATGTTTATTTTTAATGTAAATAGGTAAATAATTATTTTCCTTTATTTAAAAGTGGAGCGGCTCATTAAAAACTTGAGAGTAACTATATTTGCACTTGCTAGAGAAAATTAAGAGTGGACACAGTTTTAAATGCTAAAGCAAAAAAGACAATCTCTTTCGTGAAACTTCTTTCAATGAATCCATTAATTGCTTGAAGTTTAAGAAAATAAAGTTTTAATGTAGTTGTTTCGTGTATGTTACCACGGAATTCATAGTTGACACAATAATTATCATGAACTGTCGACTCTTTAAAAAGATGCTAGATGTTAATAAATTTTTTTTTGTCAAAAATTGCTCAATATGACAGTATTTTTTCCTCAGGAATTAAAAATCATATTAACCAATTTACAACACTCACACATTCTATTAAATCAATTAAATTAGACTCTCTTAGTAAAAATATATTTAATAATTGAATAAATGTTTCTTCCAAATTTTAAGTGGTAATTTGAAAGAAAAAAAAAATCTCACTTGAAAAATATACAATGTAAGTGTAACCCTTTATATTTTGCGAATTTTATATGCCTTTTCTGTATTTTATGAATTGAATAAACATATATTTAAGTAAATCATGAGTAATATCAGAGTTGGTAAGAAAAATTTGTTCCCAGCTTTGACTGGTTTTATTAACTAATAGCGGTTGTATTCCACAACAACAAAAAATTAGCAGAGGTTGTTGTTGTTATTTTTTCTTTTTTTTATGATTGGAACATATAATAGAAAAGGCTGGATTGTTAAACAGCTAGCAAACAGCAGCACCCGTTAACAAGCTTTAATTAAAAGTTCTCAATATATTCATGGGGCTGTCGTAGCATCAATTGTTGGTAAGTTTAATTCCATGATGAGACATGACTGTTATGAGTGCTGGACAAAAAAATCTATATCCATAAAATAATTTATATCCAATTCAATCCAATCCATTTTAAATTTATTTAAATGGATTAGTTTCATATTCAAATTTTTTTTTTTGGATTTTAAATCCAATCCAATTAATTAGATATGAAATGGATATGGATTGGATATTTGTTTTAAATCTATTTTTTTTGCCAACTTTGATTGAGACTATTTTTTTGTCGACTATGACTTTTTTTTGTCGACGTCAGACGAGACTATTTTTTGGCTGACATCGGTTGAAAAAATCATTGATCGACATCAGCCAAAAAAACCTAGTTGACGTCGGCCAAAATATTTCCCCAATTGACACCGATAAAAAAAAAATCCTAGTTGATGTCAACAAAAAATATCCCTAGCTAACGTCTGCCCAAAAAAATAGTCATGGTTAATGTTGACCAACAAATCCTAGTTATTGCCAACAAAAATATAGTTTCAACCAACATCAGCAAAAAAATATAGCCAACGTTGACAAAAAAAAAGTCTTGACGAATGTTGGCAAAAAAATATCAATGATCGACATCGGCAAAAAAAAAACCTTATCAATATTAGCCACAAAAATCCTAACCAATGTCGTCCAAAATTAGTCACGATCGATGTTGATCGAAAAATCCCTAGTCAATGTCGGCCAAAAAATGCACTGACTAAAAATCCTGGTCGACCTCAACTAAAAAGTAACCCTACTTAAGATCGACCAAAAACATCATTGATCAATGTCGATTGAAAATGCATTGACTAATGTCAGCAAAAAAATAGTCTTGGTTGATGTCGGTCTAAAAATGTCTAGATCGATATCTGTCGAAATTGCTTTGGTTGAGTTATGCCAAAAATACACTAACCAATATCGATAAAAAAATAGTCTTAACCAAGATCGGTTGAAAATAACTCTTAAATGGACAGGTACTAAGTTTTCACTTTTTAGCATTTAATAACTAAAATTTGTAAAAAAAAAATCTTATAACATTTAAGTGGATATAAATTAGATATATCCAAATCCATATTCATTTAAATGGATTGGATCTTAAATCTAAATTGTTTTTAAAAAAATATGGATATGGATTTAAAATCCAATCCATTTAAATAGATATAAATTGGATATGGATTGAATTCTTAAAAATCTAATACATGCCCACCCCTAACTGTTATATCATACTAAACCTAAATTTCATGTGTTGCTTCTGGTTTTGCTATGGAGAAAATCAACTCAATAATGTCTATGTTCTAACCTAGCTATGTGAGCAGATCGATATATGGCGTAGAAGATACATAAAATTTAACTGAGTTCAAGTTTTTTGTATCAGTGGAGCAATGAAAGGTTTGAGAATGCAAATTAAATATCCAACCAATAGAATTAAATTACAAAGTTAAGGTTACAAGATTATTTGCACTAGCACTTTGATTTGGTTTTTAAGTTTTTTTTTTTTTTTACTTTCTTAAAAATTTTTAAGAGTAACTTTAGTGTTAGATCTTGAACAAGGATTTTAAGTTTAAGATATGGTCTTCACTATATTTCTCAATAAAAGAGATAGATAGATTTTCAACATGGAGAATGAGTTATTAACTCTTAAGATATACACATTGTTCAAAAAATAATAAATTTTTCTCTCTCCTTAAAGATCTCAAAATGAGATCTACCATTAATATAAAGAACAAAATGGAAGAGATTTTCAATCCCATGTGACACTATAGAGTCTACTAAAAAGTGGTCTAAAATCTCAATTTAAAATTTACTACTAAAGATACTCAATATCTATTTTTATATATTAGATGAACTAAATAATTTAATTTCTATGCATTATAAGTGTATTAGGATTTATACATTCAATTAATAAAAATATCTTGACACATATATACGACACTAAGTCAGTAACGGATCCATAAGGTTTTAGTTGTGGAGGTACAACTCACATATATAAATTAGTGGGGGCAAGATTCATATTATAACTTATTTTTTTAACTAAATTTTAAGTTATATATAAAAGTAATTATTACCACACATATATGTTATACTAAGAAAAAATAAAAATTTAGTGGGACAATTGCCCCCCTTCTTCCAACAAGTAGATCTGTCCCCACTTAAAGGTGATTATCATATAAATTAACAAATTTATTGTGATTAAATGATATTCCCTCCATCTCATTATAATTTTGATGTAAAAAGAAAAAATATCTTAAAATAATTATTATTTTAATTTTTAATGTAATATTAATTATTTTTTATTCTTTTTATTGATTTTTTTTAATTTATGTCAAACAACATAGGACAACAAATATAATAAGACAGAAAGAGTAACATACAAATTGTTTAAAATATTCGTGCAATCAAGAAGTATACCAAAAAAGTGGGGAAGATAGGATGAGTTCCTCTTACTCTTGATGACTGTGAGATTAACACCCATTTAATCTTCATGCCTAAACGATGAGAATAAGTTTGAAAATGATTTTGAAAAGGTTAAAGAAAAAATGAAGAGATTGAAACTTACTTCGTTATCATGTTAATGATTAATTTGTGCAAATTTGTACATAAATTTTTTTAGTTCCTAAATTTTTTTGAATTTTTCCATTTAATTGGTATGTAGTAATGTTTGTACCTAAATTGCACACAACGTGTAATTTGTATGGGCAGCAATTAAAAAAAAGTGCTGATCGTCCACACACAGTCAAAATAACCATGGTTTTAAGAGCAAGTCACCGTGATAGTGCATCGATCCATCAAATTCATCTAATCATCACCTTTTTCCCTGCGTAAATGAAATTTGATGAGAATGGGGGAAGAAGATCAGGGGAACCGAACCACCTGCAAGTACCACTTATTGAGAAAAAAAACAAGAGAAGATTCAAAAGAAAAAGGACCCATATGGATACTTAGAAGGAAGGACCACTCTAAACTAGGGGATAAGAAGGAAAACGAAATAAAACAAAGGTTAAGCATGTGTATCCAAAGGCAGCACAACTTTGTCACCTTTCATCGAGGGACTAATATAGCTTGATAGGTCTTTTTCTGTCCTACTCTCTCTTCCCTACAATTTTTGTTGTTGCCCTTGTTTACTAGGATAAGTTAGCCACGGGATTACTTGAGATATAACACTATATATTTATTAATTACCCCCGACAAAAATGAGGAAAAAACAATTAATTTGTGTGTTTGAATGTAATTTTGTTAATTTTTTTTCCAATAACCTTTTTTTGTAAGCTTTTTTTTCCAATAACCTGATTTGTATAAATTGCATCAATGGTCAAGAAAAAGAAGAAGAGGGATTTACCTTATTTAGCCTCATGTTACTCTACCTATAAGAGTTGCTCATTAAATCCGCTAATTATTAGCATAGACGTGTTTCAATTCACAGAGACCTTTATTCAAACCACGATGCCAAAGCAACATATATACATATTTATTTTTTAGTAGGCAAGTTTCTTGGTCCAAATCTGATATAATCATTAAAATTAAACTAGCTTTAATGCTACACGCTCCTTTTTTTTTTTTCAAGTTATAAAAGTGTACGTTTCTTATCAACTAACTATGATATATTTTTTTAACACACGCATTTAAATTTCTTTATTGTTATAAGAAATTCCTAAACTTATTGATAGAAAAATGAACATAGCATTAAATGCATTTTGAAAAAAGGTAAGTGTTGACACGTTTAAACTTTTTCGACATTGATAACATGTTTCACATCTTTCATGAGTGGGTTTACAAATCTACTCTGTCTCTATCATGATCTGCACGTAGAATGTGTGAGATACAGCCAATTTTACTGCAAAAATAGACATGGATCTTAATTGGTATTCTTAAGATTAAAACACTCATTTTAATTTTTTAAAAGTGTGTTTGGATACATAATTTTAATTGAGAAAAGTAATTTATCTTAGAATTTAAAATTTTTAAAAATTCATTATTTGTATGTTTTTATACGAAGAATTTAAATTTTTGAAATTTTAAAACAAAATTTTAAACAATTAAAAATATGAAATTTGAATTTTTTCTAAAAGATGATAAATTAAAATTATCTTCTTCTATAGAAGCTATAATTGCATCACTCTTTACTCTGTTTCCATCACCGGCGAGTACTCCAACCTCAGTTACTCTCATGACATCCATCTCACGCGTGCGTCTTTCTGTAGAATAGATTCAACATTTTAAAAATGACAAAATTCAATTTGTTTTATCCAAACACAAAATTTTGAAAATGAATAAATTTAATTTCTTTATCTAAACACAAAATTTTGAAAAAAAAAAAAAGAATTTTAATTGATACAATTTAATTTTTCTAAATTTTAAATTTTCTGAAATTTTAAAATATCTCATTCAAACATACTCTAAAAGAATTTTTCTAGTTCATTTCAACAACAAAAATATCTAGTTTTTTATTTGTTCTTTTAAAAAAAAATTATATTTAGTTCTCAACATATACATTGTCCCCCAACATAAAATTCTTAGCTCGTTCCTTTGCTGATCTTCACAAGCCATAATTACTAACTTGGGTTATTTAAGTTGTTGTACAGTTGTACATATCGAGGCTCGAGGGCAATCTAGTGGTGTATGGGTTTTGTCGTTTTGCTTGGACGTTACCTTCCTTTCTGTTGTTGATGATCACATTCACATATTCACATTCACATTCACACTGAAGCATATCACCTTCAAAATTGAAAAAGGTGCATATTGGTTGGTTTACTACTACCTAGATATTTTATGGCAATCAGTCCCTCTTCACAGTATTTCTTCTTGTAGTGTTTGCCATAGTTAACCGAATAATATATAAATTCTTTGTGACTTTATGGTTATTATATTTTAATGCACGTGACCTTATTGATCATGGCTATCAAGGTCCCTGTTTACGTAAGTGACAGACACAAATATATGATGGGGATAACTATTTGTGAGAATGGAGTAGTTTTATCAAATTCATAATTAATTATCTTTGTACTAGCATCTTTTTTCTTATTATAATAATATTGATGTGAAATATCTACTAATTTTCTTCTTCACAAATGTCTTCTCAAATAATCAATTGCATTGCATATTTTCAGTTTTTTTCATCGTCTTTTTAGTATACCTTACTCAAAGCTTGTTATTCTATTCCAATCTTGAATTTTGGTTTCCTGCCTCTAAAATAGTGTTTGGTTAAAGAAAAATGAAGAGGAGAGAAGAGCAATTTTTTTAAAACCTTTTTTATTTTATTTTATTTTTAGGAGAGACGAGAAAATTGAAGAGTAAAATTCCTTCTCACCCAATTTTAGCTTATCAACTATTCAATAAAATATCACTTGCTTTCCAAGAATCATACTCTGCATTAGAAGCTTATGACAGATAGGATGAATCAGTTATGTCAAAGAATTTTCTGAAGATAACGAGTATAAGATGTCTACTAGTCAATTACCCTTAAATAAGAAAAATAATAATCAGAATCCCAAGAATGGAAATTAATAATCGCATGGCCATGAAACATAACGTTCAAGTGTAAGAGGAAAATGGGTAAGAGAGGTAATCAGATGAGAAAAACTTCCAGACTTAGACACTTTTGCAATTTATTTTAGTCAAACTCACAATGCAGCGTTTTATTTTTATTTCTTTTTTTATATATAAAAAAATACATTGTTGAAAACACAAGTTGCACCACAAAATTCTAGTAGAGTAACAAGCAAGACATTATTAGTCTAGAAAGAGAAAGGAATTGCGACATAATATGGCTGGAGTTGTGACACCTTTGGACAGCACTAATTACGGGTGAGCATTCCTGAGAAAAATATTTACACTATGCAAAATTGAAAAAAAATAGAATATATTTCCTGGACTTGGAATCGGAAGATGGTAAAATGACTTCACAAAATTATTGAGCAATTAAAAGAATTTCACACACAATGAGATAAAAGTAATTTATATTTCATTCTTTATCACTACAAAACACCTTTATACTGAGAATTTAGCCTAACATTATGTATACTTAAATCGTAAAATAAAAAAAATACAAAACTTAAACTAAGATATATCTTATCATATATATTTTAAAATAAGAAATTTCATTATAAATATAATACCATGTTATACAAAATATTAACTATTAAATAAAAAGTTTTAAATATAAACTATCACTGTGTGTAAATATATAAATTACCACTATATCAGTAAAGGGCACTTTTATACTGAGATCATTTTTGAAAGTCATTGTCACTGTCATCGGATTGCTCTGGACTATGAACTGCCACAGAATCTTCATGTGCTTTAACATCGGCATCCTCCTTAGTTGTTGCAACCTCCTTCAACATAAAACATCAACAATATCAACATCAATAGTATCTTTAATCCAAATTAATTAGGATTGATGGTAGATGAACTCAATAATAAATCGAAAAAAAGACAAAGAAAAAGAAAAAAAAATGGAAAGAAAAAGGAAAAATAAAATAAAAGAAAGAAAAAATAGACTAAAATAAAGGAAGGATAAAAAGAGGAGGAGAGAAATGAAGATGAAAAGAACTAAAAAAAAGGAACGACTCAAACATAAACATTCTAATGGGTTTAACTCTTCACTAAGTTTATAGTTTTTCTTCACCCCACCCTAAGACACACTGTCTGTCAATCTATATCTCACTCTATTAGGTCTTGTTTAACTGCCTTTCCCCAAGTGAGTTTCGGTCGACCTCTACCTCTCATTGTGTTGAACTCTTGGTAACAAACTTTTGTTCTAATGAGAGCATCCAGGTCTCATAACATGCCCAAACCATCTCAATCTATGTTCCCTCATCTTTTCACACACTGGAACTACTGTTACCTTTCGTCAAATATCTTCATTTCTTATCTTATCCATCTTCGTACAACCATACATCCACCTTAACATCTTCATTTATGCTACCCCTATTTTGTGCTCATATTGCCTATGTGCTGACCAACACTTCGCTCTATATAACATTGTTGGTCTTACAGCTATTCTATAGAATTTTTCTTTTAGCTTAAGGGAAATTTTGCGGTCACACAAAAATTCAAATGTACTTCGCCATTTCATCCACCCTACTCTGATTTACATCTTCATCAATCTCACCACCTTTTTGTAAAATTGATCCTAAGTATCTAAAAATATCTTTTTTCGATACCTCTTGACCAAATAGATGCACTGTGTCTTGACCACCATCTCATTCCTTCGAGATAAAACAATTTATGAAAATTTGCATGACCAATTACGGAATAGAACATTAAAGTATCTTTAGGAGTTAAGTTTTCAAGAGGACAACTTCTTCTTCCCTAATATACTCTAATTTAATAATTTTTAAAATAAACAAAATAAAGTGATAGATTAACATAATCTTTTATTTATTTTTATAAGCATTATAAATCTATCTTAATTTAAAAATAAAATATTTGCCCTCCGTTCCATTTCCCTCTAAAACCTAACTTCCAAACCTAGCCTTAGACTTCATAAGGCTACCCCACTACCAGTGTGTGGACTAATTAAGGATATCCTAAATCAATACTTAAGAAGTGGAAGCTGTGACAATTATAATTGCCTTTATCATTCCCTATGCTTCATAGACACAAAAGAAAACTCATGCCAAGCACGAATTGGTGTAACTGGTTTTCAATTCCATATCGATGAGCACAACCCATAACCCACAATTGGTCCAGGCCTCCAGGGTGTTCTCCTGCGTACAGCGTACTCAATTATGTTTGCTTCCTGAGCTCCAGTCAGTCAAGTTTATCATGTTTCTACACCTGTTTTTCTTCTTTTTGCATTTGAATTACTCCCTTGGAGGATTTCCGAACACTACCAAACTTGATAATTGCACAAGCTAAATTTACTTTTTCTTTAAAAAGGAAAATAATCAAGGCAAGTTATCTTTCACCCTTGCAGCAACATACTTAAGTAACTTGGCCATCTGAGCTTTGAAGCCAAAGATATCAGCATTGATCTAATGACTTAGGGTAGAAAAAGCTTTAAACCTCAGAAACTTATTTAGGAAATGAAGGCCAGAACCAAGTAAAAATGTTATTTTTTTAGATGGACCTGCTATATTCCACATCCCCACAGGTAAAGGCAAACATCATGCGTGAATTAAGAATATTTCTCTCATAAATAAGCTACTGAAATAAAAAAAAAAAAAATATGAGCACCAAAAGAAGGGAGATATCAAAAGATCAACTGAACAGGCCAAAAGTGCATACATTAGCTCCAGCTGTTAGGTCCACAACCTCCTCTGCCATCACGAAATATGAGGCATCTCCACTGGGGTCTTCTTCTTCCTTGGTGGAAACTAGTTTTACTGGCTCAATCCACAAATCACGAGAGTGATCTACAAGAAAGGAGTATAGATTTGCTTTAGAATAACTTTTTTGCCACATCAAAGAGTAAATGAAGAGCAATGAAGTTAACCTTTCTAAATTTGCCATGCTAAGTTAAAGAAGTCATACAAGCAATCTTGAGGATCATTTCTGGACTGCTTAAACAATAAGCACATCAATCTGGCAGAGAACAGCACAAAACAGTAATTAAAGGGTAAAACCTTGCACAGTGAAATACAGCATCATCTACCCGTGAACAATACTTTCCATCTTCGTTGTTGAACTTCAACTAAATTTGATGGGGTGTTTTACCAGGGAAAAACAGTTCAAACAGAGAAAAATCTGTGCCCGTCATTCTAACAGCCTAGATCAAAATAATAAAAAAGGAATTAGGTAATTTGCTGTAATGTACAGCTCTTTCTGCCATCCCCCTTCTCTCAACCCCAAGAAAAAACAAAGTTACCATGTGAATAGTTGCGTTTAAGAGAAATAATAATGTCAGACATCTTGTGAGAGTTATGCACTGTTTGAAGGTTTGCGAGCTGCTTGTTTTCTCAGCTGCCTTGAGGTTTTACCACCTTTTTCCTCCTCGCCAGCAATAGAAGATCTTCTGTTCTTCCTTAGAGAACATGATGTTGAGCCATCCTTTTTTCTCTTATTAGATTCTTGACAAGCATGATAAATGACATGAAAAGTTATATACAATCAGATTCACAATCAGAAAAATGAAAAGAAAAAAAAAAAAGGAAAGGAAAAGTCATAGTAACTGATATTTACTTCTATTTCCCTCGTAGCATCTGCATGCAAAGAATCAGCCAATGTGGGGAGTATCTGCAGCATTTGTCAACTCTTCATGCACTGGAATTCCAGAAGTTGAACCTTCAACAGATTTCATGGATTGATAATGAAAGACATCATCACCTGGGCAGGCAGGATTCAAGTCCACAATTTCCTGATACCAATAATAATCATGATCACCATTATTCAATAAAAACCCAATCAATTATTTAGCACTTATAAAAAATTATTCACCTCTGTTTCCGACCTTATATTGCTAGTGTGAGTATCATCCTCATTGAGGAGTGCAGCTTCATTGAAGGTTAATGAATCTTGGGGGGAATGATACTGGGGACACCTTTGAACTTGGGTACTATCACATTCCCCAAAAGAGTTAATAGAACTAGAAGCAGGTGTAACAAAATTTTCCTCAGCACCCTTCTCAGTGAAAGAATGAAGGGCTGGTTTTCCTACACACTATTTTTCCAATCACCACGGAAGAAACCCATGGTCACATACTTACAAGTTACAGTTGTAACAGTGAGATTTAAAGGCGGCAGCACAATAATAGTGATGCTCTTTAAAGCTAAAATGAAGATGTATGAAGAGAGTTGATGTAATTTGGTAAATCACAAGGAATATAGTAACTCACCTGTATCAGTGGCAGAAAAAATGTCTGCAGCCTGTAAAGTACAAAATCCATCAATGTTTAGCAGATAAATGAAATAGAAAAACAAGCATTAATTTTTCCTCTCCGGATGATCTAGCTCTAGGTCCATTATGAACTGCATTCTCTGAATGGATAGTATTAGCAGGGTGAACAACTGGTATTTCCTTTGGAGAAAGCTGTTTTGATTTGGCCTTTGGAATAAACATGGCACCCAGGCGAGCTACAAAAGAATACTATAATAAAACCACCTGACATAAGCATGATGATGAAATTAAAAAAGAGTGAAGCACTTATTACGTGCAGCAGGAGCCACTGGAAGAACATCATCAAAAGGATCCATGAGGCAACTAATTAGGTCGAGTACAGTTGCATCCAAATCTGGAAATTTGAATAAGAATACTGAGCATGGTGCAAACTTGGAATTTAGATTATGATAGCAATTTTAATTTGGCATTAATAGCAGAGGTAGTTAAACTTGAACACAGTTAATTAATCATCAAAATAACAGTAATTAAATTGGCCAGGAACGAACTCTAGGTCTTCATCTTCAACAATATTACATTACGTCCATTGCATCACAAACCACCACAGATTAGCCATGAATGAGCCTTTGCCTGCACTGTGGGCTGCAGCGCTGCCGGCGAAAGAACTCTCATCTCGTCCCTTTCGCTCGCCCTTCGGGTTTGATAATATTTTAAAATAAGGATATCGCGTATAATATGCTTAATTATAAATTTAATGAGTAATTTAAAATTTTAGAGAATTTTAAACGTAGAAAAATTAAAATGTATCAATAAAAAAATTGATTGTATAAATCAATTTAAATTCATCCATCATCATGCTCCTCACCAACTCCAAATTCTTTATTTGTTTGCTGCGGTCTCCCTTACTACTTCTTCTGCCAGCAACAAGTGCATCATGTCATGCAAGCGTTGGACAAGTGCATCATGTCATGACAAGTGTTGGTCACCAAGGTTCCTTTGTGGCTGTCGTAAACCGCGAAAAAATCATAATCGTCACATTGTTGTTCCGCCGCCACCAAATCGGGAATCACCTTCGCAACATTCTCCATCATGCGTCGTCATCGGATATGAAATCGTGTGATGTGGCGACGTGATGGGAATCATAGTAAGGACGGTGTGAGGTTTACTATCAAGAGGTTGAAACCAAAAGTCCATATTTTTAGTTGTTTAAAATTTTATTTTAAAATTTCAAAAATTTAAATTATTCATATAAAAACATTCAAATAATGAATTTTAGATTAATTTTTTTAAAATTTTATGATAAATTACTTTCTTCAGTTAAAATTATTTATTCAAACACACTAATTATTTAATTTGGTTTTCTAAATCCTTAAATTCTTAAAATAAATTAATTTAATCCTTAAATTTTTAAGTATTTAATGATCAAATGCATCATTTAAAATAATTTGAAAATTAAATTGATTCATTTAACAAAAAAATTGAGAATCAAAATAATTTTTTTAAAAAAATTGAAAATTAAATTAATTCATTTTTAAAAAAACTTGATGAACAAATTTAACTTTTTAAAATTTTGGCAATTAATAATTAAGTCTTTCTCGTGATTTTGATAATATTTTCTTGTATCTTTTTTCTTTCTCCACACTCAAAATTGATGAATCATATACTATATTTTTAAATTAATAATAAAATCATTATTATAAAATAATAAATAATTAAATAATGATTCGCACCTTAAAATTCCAATTCTTTACAATTTTATGATATTGTTTTTTAAATCAATCAAATAAATCATTAAATCTCACATGAATTTTGATTTTAAATATGATAATCATTTTATTAAGTTTTATGGATTTTTTTTTACAATGAGTGATATTTATAATTTAAATATTCAAAATTTTATTTTAAAAAATATACAGTAAAACAATATCCAACTTTGAATATTTAATTGATTGAAAAATTAATTGATCTTAATGATATTTCTTTTATTTCATAATATCTATATTTAGCTCTTTTACGTGAATGTTTCAAATTTCAGTCAATCAATTTATTTTTTGGAGCTCCTGGTATTGACACATATTGGTTTCTTTTTTTAATTCCAAATTAATTTACTATTATTTAAAACTTTTTGAGAATGTCATGTGTAAAGATTTCTTTTAGGTATATATAAATATAGAAGATATAGAAAAAAGATTTTAAGCGTAACTGTTAACTCTAAAAGTGAACGCCTAGTGACATACAAGATAAACAAGTTCCATATATATATATATATATATATATATATATATATATATATATATATATATATATAATAAAAGCCAAAAAGAAGACTAGCATGTGATGTGTAGGAAAATAAAGTACCCGTTGAGTAGACCCACTTGCCCCGAAAATTTCTATACCCACAACAAATCAGACATATATATATATATATATATATATATATATATATATATATATATATATATATATATATATATATATGAAGCCAGATAAACATTCCTGATTTCTTTGGTTTAAAAAAGGTATATCGTTAAAATTCTCAAAATGGTTCATCAAATGGTTTTTTAACTTTGGACCAATGAGAGAAGTGTTCCCTCCAGAAGTAGATGAATTATACAGATTTTTTAAAGATAATACAACCTTTGTAGATGGTTATAAGTTCCTGTCTTTCATAGCCTCCCAAGGAATAACATGGATAATGTGCTGGACTTATACATACGTCAAGGCAGATAACGTTAC
>PYAF01001681.1:1254489-1276917 GCA_007407185.1 Glycine tomentella | reverse complement strand
AAGATACAGAGAATGAAGGGGATATCTCAAGACCAGAAATCAATAAAAGATGAAGGAAGCAGTTCCAGTACCAATCCTTATCACAAAAATAGGGATATGCTGGATTACTTCACCAAAGAAGAATTTTCCGAATAAAGCCAAAACCCCAAGAGCCAATCAGAAGTGTCGGCAAAGCAAATAAAGATAGTGGGATAAAAAGCAGTCTCAACAACCAATAAGAAGTGTCGGCAGAAGACATAAGTACTGCTGACAAGATAAAAAGATACCTGTCTATGTAAATAGGAGTGTTTTATATAGCGTGCTGTGTAATAGTTTTACTTTTTAGAGTCACTGTTGTAAATATTTAATAAATTTGGAATCCGGAAGAATACATCCGGGCCATGTAATGTTTCTATAAATAGTTGTGAATAAACCAGAAGGGGCATCAGCCTTTTATCCTAACACCACTCTTTTCTCTAGAACTTCAACATTCCTTCTCTTATCTTCCGTGCCTCCATCTTCTTGATCATATTCCTTCTAACCTATCTTCAAGAATATTTAAGTAAGTTTTCTGAATATGAATTCTGAAATCTTTATTCCTGTTGATTTCTTTCATGTTTTAAATATTTATACCAGTTTCCAATATTGTAATGATCATATACATATTAGCGTAATTTGTTCTAAAATATTTATTATTTTATTTTCTTTTGTTCCTGGGTAACTATATTCTACAATATGTATTTCATCTTTGTTTTTATCCGAGAAAAATATGCTATGTTTTTTATAGACTTCACTTTTCCTTACTATAGGTATTGACCAATTATGTAATGATTTTTCTATGTCTTCATATATATTCAAATACCTTAATTATTTTTAATCCCTGGAAGCTTTATAATGCACTAAGGAAAAGGTTCCTTATTTAATTTACTTGCAATTATTGATGTGTCTGTATGTGTGATTACGACTAATTTTATGCTAAAGATTCAAATGACAGTTCTATTCTATATTTGATAAAATGACTATCGTAACGTAAGTTCAGACTATAAACAACAGCCTATTAGTCTCTAATATAGATCTTAGAATGTGGATATGTTATCTTTTAATTCATAATTTTATCATCCCATAAAAAATCATAATTTTATTAAATGCATCTTGGGAAAGTCTGTGGTATAAGTCGTAGTTAGGTGTCTTGCTTAGTTGTATATTCTTGTTGGTAGTTGAAAAAATGTCAAATGAAATCAGATGCAGAATTGAATATTAAAACATTATAAATATCAAATCTCTAAATATTATAAAGAACAAATCAAGAGAAATTATTAAAATTCATGAAATAAAAGAAATATCATTAAGATCAAGTATTATATTTACTCCACTCAAAAGTAGCTTGGCGAAGAAAGGATATAAGGATAAATGATACAATATGTTATAGTCTTTATCAATATAATCTATTTGATTTTAGTCTTTTTAATTATTATTTTTTAATTATTATCACATATCCTTTTTATCCTTAATTATAATACATTTTTTCAGAATTTAATTGTTTTTTATAAAATCATTTTTCAATTTTTTAGATGCATTAATTTTTTTTTTCTACATACTCTTAAATATCCATCTAATCATATCAGGTTATAGTTTACTTTAAATGTTAGAAACATAATAAAGCTTGAATGGAAATAATCAAAAGAATGATTCTTCGAAAACAAGAAGACAAGAAAAAGAAGAACCAGATTGGTAAAGGCAAATGTGAAATTAGCAGAGGCAAACTAGAATGGGCAACGGGCAAAAATGGCTACATCAAATGAAAGTGAATGGGGGCAAGAATCAAACCAATTCCTCATATTTTGCGCTTTTTTTCATCCCAAAAATAAACTATCATTCCAACAACATCATAGTATTAACCTTAAAACGAGGAAGGGACAAAAACATCGGAGAAACATGTCTGTGTTCTAGGTTTACTGTGACAAAGTTCTTTCCTTTTCAATCTATTTTGTTCCTCTGCTTGCGTTTAAGTGCAACTCCATAATATTCTTGTGACCAGATCTTGGTTACATATTAGACCCACCCACTTGTGAATTTTGCTAATAAACTCTTTGGGCCAAGATTGGTCACTGTATCTCTTAGAATCAAAGCAGTGCAAGGAATTCTACTTGTCAAGGTTAACTTTTTCTTTCTGTGAAAGGTGAAAGTTTGGAAATTGCATGTTTCCAAATCTGGGTTTTGCTTAATTCTTGTGCGTGGGTTTCTTTCTGCTAAGTATCTTCTGTTCTGCTTCTGCCCCAGTTGTGGATTTTGGGTCTTTGGTTTCCACCTTCAAAGCTCCAATGGTTTGAACTGACTGTGATGGATGTTAAGGGAAATGGGGATGGTTAGGGCATTAATGTGGCCTATAGCTTCATGATAGTCAGGTTAGGACTCATAGTAGCTGCTTCCATTGCAGCCCTCACAGTTAAGCAGCTGAATCTGAATAATACAAGATCAGGTACTTCTGCTTATTCAATATTCACCACTTATTATTGTTATTAATTTTTTTGACAAATTTTGATCATTTCACTTCTCAACATGCAAAATGTTCTCCACTTGCTTCATGTAATGTTTATCCTATATGTTGAACTTAATTCTCATTGTGGCTCTCAAAACATGGTGAAGCAACGATTAGAAACGATCAAGATGAGGCTACAGAAGAGGAGCAGTTCACTTGTTCAATTGATGGTCACACCGAGAAGGTTGTGAGTATATTCAGCTGAAGTTATTGATTTTTATTTTTATTTTTTTTACGAGGGTTATAAAGATTTCTTTTGCATAATTGTTGCCTTTTTGTCCTCATATGAATGAAAAAAATGGGAATTTTTATTTATGTTTGCGACATGATTTGACACTGGTGCAGAGGGAAGAGGAAGAGCAAGAGGAGGTTAAGCTAATTAAGAACATAATCAATCAAACTGATGATTTTGAAGATGATATTCTACCAGAATTTGAAAAATATCTATCTGGGGAGATTGATTTTCTATCACTTGATGAGAAGACTTATGAGAAAAACGGGAGAGTTTATGGAACTGAAATGGCTAACAATGCCAGTGAATTAGAACGGTTGCGGAATCTAGTGAAGGAATTGGAGGAGAGGGAAGTGAAACTTGAAGGTGAATTGCTTGAGTACTATGGTTTGAAGGAGCAGGAAGTGGACTTTGTGGAGTTACAAAGGCAGTTGAAAATTAAGACTGCAGAAATTAATATGCTTAAAATGACCATTAATTCCTTGCAGGAAGAGAGGGAGAAGCTTCGAGAAGAGCTTGCACATGGAGCTTCAGCCAAGAGAGAACTTGAGGCGGCTAGATGCAAGATTAAGACACTGCAAAGACAGATACAGCTTGAGGCTAACCAGGCAAAAACCCAGTTGTTGTTGCTTAAACAAAAAGTTTCTGGTCTAGTATCGAAAGAAGAAGAGTCTGCCAAGAAAGATGTTGAAATTGGAAAGACATTGAAAGCTCTAAATGACTTGGAGGTTGAAGTTGTGCTTAAGAGAGAAAACAAAGAACTTCAACATGAAAAGCGAGAAATAACAGTTAAACTCAATGCTGCTGAATCTAGAATTACAGATCTCTCCAATGTGACAGAGGTCAGAGTCATAGAGTAGAAATATTTTCCTTCAGATGCATGAAACCAATATTTAAGAATTGGTCATAGTTGAACCAGTGTATTCTGCTACCTAAAATGATCCTTTTTAAACAACGATTTAGCATCACTGAGTCTTCCTTGTTTACCTTGTCAGTCAACTGAATATTTATCACACAATTAAAGAAATAATAGTTGAAAATACTGAAAAACCTCAATATGTATTAATAATGTGATGCCAAATTAAACATTATCTAAATGGTGTTTATATTATTATATAAATATAAAACAAACTGAATGTCAAGTTATTTTTTCTTTTATTTTTGTTAACACCCATATGTTCTTTCTGTTGTGCTTTGGACTATGTTGATCTATGGTATGTTTAGTGGTTAATGGGTATGTAACAATTAGAAGCAAATTCTTTTGAAGATCTACATAAGATCTACATAAATATCAACTATTTTATTAACTGGAAAATTATTTGAGAGAAAATGTTGAAAAAGGTCGTATACTTCTTTCATGATAGTGATAAATTAATTATTAGATTTATATCTTTTACATGTAATGAGTACAATTTAATTTTGAGATGCTTTGTCTTGAACTGCAGAATGAAATGGTTGCCAAGGCAAAAGAGGAGGTCAGTAGCCTAAGGCATGTGAATGAAGACTTGCTTAAGCAAGTGGAAGGACTCCAGATGAATAGGTTCAGCGAAATTGAAGAGCTTGTATATCTTCGTTGGGTCAATGCATGCTTAAGGTATGAGCTCAAGAATTACCTGGCACCTCCTGGAAAATTATCAACCCATGATCTAAATATGAGTCTCACCCCAAAATCACAAGAGAAGGCTAAGCAGTTAATGTTCGAATATGCTGGATCAGAGCATGGACAAGGTGACACAGATCTTGATAGCTACTTCTCTCATTCCTCTTCACCAGGCAGTGAAGATTTTGAGAATGCTTCTTCCTTTGATAGCTCTATGAGTAAACATAGTAGTGTTAGCAAGAAAACTAGTTTAATCCAGAAGTTGAAGAAATGGGGCAAAAGCAAAGATGATTCAAGTGCTCTTTCATCAGCAGCCAGATATCTTTCAGGTGGCTCTCCTAGCAGGATGAGTATGAGTAATAGACCAAGGGATTCCCTGGAATCCTTGATGCAAAGGAATGCTGGTGATTCTGTAGCCATCACTACCTCTGGACAGAAGGATCAGGAACCTACTGATTCTCCTGAAACTCTAGCTCTTCCTAACATAAGAAGAGTTTCATCCAGCGACTCCTTAAATTCTGTTGCAGCTTCATTCCAATTGATGTCTAAGACAGTTGTTGGGTATCTGGATGAACAATATCCTGCATATAAAGACCGCCACAAGTTGGCCTTACAGAGGGAGAAACAAATTAAGGAAAAGGCTGAGAAAGCAAGAGCGGAGAAGTTTTGTGACTATTCAAATTTGAATATGACCAAGGCTGAAAGAGGGAGGACAACATCTTTGCCACCAAAACTTACCCAATTAAAGGAAAAGGCATATGTTTCTGGTAGTCCAAATGATCATCCTGATAATGTTGATAATCAAACCATTAGCAAGATGAAGCTTACCCACATTGACAAAAGGCCACCTAGGGTGCCTCAGCCACCTCCTAAACCATCTGATGGTGTTCCTGTTATTACAAATTCAAACCCTTCAAATGGAGTATCAGGTGCTCCATCTCAGCCTTCTCCTCCACCCTCACTAGCACCACCAGCTGGACCACTTCCGACTCCCCCAGGAAACCTATCAAGAGGAGAATTAGCTGGTGATAAAGTTCACCGTGCTCCTGACCTAGTTGAATTTTATCAAACAATGATGAAACGGGAGGCAAAGAAGGATAATTCATCATTAATTTTTTCAACTACTTGTGCATCTGATGCTAGTAGCAACATGATTGGGGAGATTGAGAATAGATCATCATTTGTCTTAGCTGTACATTAAAATTTCCCCCCAGCTTTGTTACTTTTTCATATTAGTGTTTCTATCATTGCAAAATTTATAACTTCTTTTTAATGGATCTAGGTGAAAGCTGATGTGGAAACACAGGGTGACTTTGTCACATCCTTGGCAACTGAAGTTCGAGCAGCCTCCTTCTCTAAGATTGAAGATCTAGTGGCTTTTGTGAACTGGCTAGATGAGGAACTTTCCTTCTTGGTAAGTGTTGATGTTATTGCTCCTCCATCATTAACAAGCTTCTGAAAACTAATTCATATAAATGGTAGATCTTGTGAGAAAGCATGGGAGTTGATCCTTTGTGCTGTTTTCCCCCATAAATTGCATTCCTTTTTATTCAAAATTAGATCATTCACTTTGACCTCACTTTCTTAGCTTTATCCATATGGAAAAAGGGTTCATTTCCTCCTTTGCAAATTTACATCCAATGACTTCTATATTTTATCCATCTCATTTTATTCCTTTGTATAAGGCCGATGAACGAGCTGTTCTCAAGCACTTTGATTGGCCTGAAAGGAAAACAGATGCACTGAGGGAGGCGGCTTTTGAATATCTGGATTTGATGAAATTGGAGAAGCAAGTCTCCACCTTCACGGATGATCCCAAACTCCGATGTGAAGCTGCTTTGCAGAAAATGTACTCATTGCTTGAAAAGTAAGCATCATAGTTTATGTTAATAGTTTTATGTACCATAAAGTTTATACTAGATTAAGAAGTCGTCTATACTTGGTGGATTTTTTTTAGAACTCAATCTAGAATGACTCTTATTGAAATAGAATATAAACTATTTTATTCTGTCTATTTAAATGCTGTAGATTCATATACTTGTTTAGTTTGATGTTTTATGGTACATGTGTTCCTTGCTATTCTCTAGATATAGCATGAAGCTTATTTATCAAGTCATCTATTTCCATCTTGCTCTATTTTTTACTTCCAGAGTGGAGCAAAGTGTATATGCACTCTTACGGACAAGAGACATGGCTATTTCACGGTACAAAGAGTTTGGAATACCAGTAACTTGGCTATTAGATACAGGAGTAGTGGGCAAGGTATGCTTCTAAACTTACTGAATTAGTTTGTGTTCTAGTTAACACTAAGGACTTGTTCAGTGAAGGTGTTTTCTTTCTATACCAGTTGAGCTTGCAAGTTTTGTATTTGGTTACAATTACCAGTGAAATAATCGAATTAATTCAACCAGTTGATTCCCCAGCCCCCTTTCCCACAATGATTTATATCATTCCCTTAAAAAAGCATAAGCTCTTTCTGTATGAAATTTTGTATTCGTATCTGTTTTTCTCCTTTGTACTTTACTTTTTCTCTCCCCCTAAAATTTTTCACTTTTCGTTAGAACATTTCTATCATACCTTCAATAGTAACCTGTTTGCCAATATTACCTAATTGTTTATGTATTGTAACAGAGATGCATACTGTGAAAGATTAGGGAGGGAGAAAAAAAAACGTATTTAACTGATAGAACTCTGAATAGTTATTTTGTTTTACTGATGTATAACACTGATTGAATACTTGTAGCGATACCGATATTCCAAGTACAAGTGTATTTCATTAAGTACAAGTCAAACACGCAAACGCCTCCCTTCAAGCTAAAATCAGCTAGTTACTAGTAGTAAGAATATCACCAGTAAACAAAATAGACAAAAAATGAACTTAAAAATATAATAACAAGTGCATGCCTTTGCTTGCTGTTATGACCTTGCGTTGATGCCTGCTTCTGTTTTAAGCTATCAAATAGTAACTTAGTAGTTGCTACTGTTAACTACTCTCCCATTGCAGATCAAACTTTCTTCCGTGCTACTGGCAAACAAGTATATGAAACGCATCGCATCTGAACTTGAAATATTATCTGGACCTGAGAAGGAACCAACCAGAGAGTTTTTTATTCTACAAGGAGTTCGTTTTGCTTTTCGTGTTCATCAGGTAATTTTAAGGCTCTTGGTTATGACATCACTCTTTTACATCCCTCATAAACACAAAATGATTTTATTTTGCCTAGAAAAACTAGGCTAGCTGAAGTGTAACAAAGTTTACTAATCTGGTTGCAACTCTTTTTCTGGCTGATAGAGCTATTTCCTCTTTAAAACCTGAGAAAAGCTCTTCTATATACTATCATTTTTGTTTCTTATTTTATTTACGTTTTTAATACTACAGCAAAAATGATATACATTAATGGTACAAACCAAGAGATTTTATCTTGTTACAGGTGTTAAGATATGCAATGCAATATAGAGAGGAACCAAAGAGATGGGAGAATTAAGAACAATAAATACAAAGCAAGAAAAGTAGAAAACTAAACTATCCTTGAGTAATAATGAAATATAGAGCTGTCAAAATTAGCCTCGTCCAATGGGCCAGCAGGCTAGACTGGACTCTTAAAGTAGAGGCCCAAAAAGAATTGGACCAATTTGGCCAAGCTCGGTGAGCCAGCCTGACCCCCTAAAATGCGGGCCCAAAAATATTACCAAACCTATTCGGGTGAAAAGACAAAACTGTCCCTAAGGCAGTTTCCCCCACCCCTTCCCCATCCACCAAACTCCCTCCTCCATGTGCGCAGCCCAATCCTTTCTTCCGTCAACTCTCCCTCTCATTTCTACTTCATCTCTTTGTCAAACTGTTATGGTAAGTTTTCTATTTTGTTTTTTTTTCTTTTCTACACAACGAAAACATTCCGTTGTGTTTTGGGTTGAGTAACACAACGGAGTCGTACTTTCATTGTGTTTCTTTTTTTAAAAAAAAAATACACAACAGAAGTTCGATTTGTTGTGTTTCTCAACCCTGAACACAACGGAAATGTACTTTCATTGTGTATTTTTTGGGGGTGAAAAAAATTGCACAACGAAAGCATGATTTCATTATGTATCTTTTGGGGGTGAAAAATTGTACAATGGAATCATGATTCCGATGTGCAAATTTTTTTCACCCAAAAAATACACAGAATGAAATCATAATTCTATTGTGTTTCCGTCAAAAAGGCATTTTCGGAATAATGATAAAAGACGCCACGTGAGTAGCCATTAGCAATTGTGGTAGTACTAATAGCAACTCCCTTAGGCCTGGTATATTTTTCCTTTTAAAATTAATGGAATCTTAGACCCATAAAAATAAATGGATCAATTTGACCTGATCAGGCAGGCCAGCTTGCCACCCAAAATGCGAGCCATAAGAAATTTTCGGCCTTGCCCGGCTGACCCACTTTCCATCCTCTGACCCGTCAGGCCAACCCGACCCATTTGACAGTTTTAAATTGAAATATATGAAATCTATATTATCAAACATTAGGAATACAAAAATAATGAGTTAATTGGAGTGGAACTCTTTTCAGTTTGCAGGAGGCTTTGATACAGAGAGCATGAAAGCGTTTGAAGAACTAAGGAGCCGCATCCATGCTCCACCAGGTGAAGATAAATAACCAGAAACATAGTTGATCAACAAAAAATTTTGTTTCTTCTATTTTTTGTTCACACTAGTAGTTACTTCTCTAATATATGTTACCTTTTTAGCTATATATATCATTCTTCTGGCTCAATTTTCATTGAATACACAGAATGCTATACAATGATAAAAAAAAAATAATCATACTGTAGTTGTAGCTTTGTAAGGAGAAAATGAAAATAATTATCACTGTATTTGTACGGTTACAGCAATGTAATGAACGACACTCATTAGCATTTTCTTTCTAAAATGTGTAAAAAAAAAGTTGCTAGCTTGGAACCTCCTTTTGGTTTTGTCACACCCAAACTCAAATCCCATTTGTGATTTTCAGTTCCACTATACTTTTTATCTCCCTTCTCATTGTAAAAATAAATAAAAACTCTTTTGTGTCGTCTCTCATTCCAATCACCAGTCCACTTTCCTTCCCCACCCAAATTCCAAATAATAGCATTTTCTTCATGTGTATAAATATTTTAAGCTTAAATACATTTTTGGTCCTGTAATTTAGTTTTTTTTAATTTTTGTTCCTACAAAATATTTATTTTCCTTTTAGTCTTTGTAAAATATGTTTGTTTTATTTTTATTTTTAAAGTGCTTTAAATAAACTGTTTTTTACTGTTCAAAATACTTTTTTTACTGTTTAAAGTGCTATTTAAAACACTTTAAGGATGAAAAACAAAACAAACATATTTTGTCAAAATTAAAAAAAATTGTAAGGACGAAAATGAAAAAAAATATTAAATTACATGGAACAAAAATATATTTAAACCAATATTTTAATTATTAAAGTGGCTTGTGGGTTGACCCACCAAATAAATAAAAAATAAAAATATATAATTTAGTCAACATAATCATAATAATAAATAAAAGAAGGATAAAAGTTAAAACTATAAACAATAATATTTAACGCCTATAAGCCTACAACATCAAATAAAACAATTACAGGATTAAAAGAAATATAAATCATTTTAAGGGGTTAACCAATCTAACACACTATTGATATGTTAAAAATCAAATTGATTTGGATTGAACTTGTTTTAAAAGTGAATTGAAAATCTTAACGGTTCTTCACATTTAACAAGTTAAATAGACTAGTCCAATAAATTGAACTCATTTTGATATGTCACCTCATATAATTTGGTTATAATAAGTATAAAAAAACAACAACTCAACAGGTTGATCCAACTTACCATGCCTTCAGCCTGTCAAAAAACATGTTGAGTAGTAAATTCAAAGTTTCACAATGTAACCTGACTCATTTAACTAGTCAGCAAGCCAATTCAATGGTTGAACCCATTTTGATATACTACCTCAAAGTATATAATTGATTGCTTACAACAATTCACTTTGAGATTACACATAAAACAACAGTATTGTTTTATTTATCTAAAATACAAAATTACTACATTTCAATTTCACTTTTTTTTAGGGAAAGGATTGTTGAATGAGAAAAAATAAATCTTGGTGACTTTGGTAGCTAAGATAAGTGATTTCCCTCATTGTCATAAAAAATTGCACTTGGAAATTGCAGTGGTTGGCATTTCTCACCCATCAATATGGTCTTCTTCCATAAGCATCGATTATCCTTTTGGTGTTTTATTTTCTTCCACGCATATTGCATTAACTTATTGATTTTCTTTGTGATCTTATTTGAGATGGGTGATGACTCCTCTTGACATTTTGTTTTGAAGCACATCATCAGGTTGGCTGCTTTGTTGATTTTCTTTTTTTATCTTTTGAATTGAAAGGAGAAAATTGATTGATTAGGGACAATTTGGTTTTGTACTTTTGTTCTAGTATGCTCTCACTATCTTTTGCACACAAAGGTATTACATTTTACTCATACAATTTTGATTTATACGTCTGTGGTTGGGGAAAAAAAGTTACCTATTCATTTGACTAGTCACTTTATTTTAGAAGAGTCAAATTTCGAGTACACAATCAAATTATATTTTTTTACTATGTTATAAAAATATTTATAGCTTTGCCAATAATTAGTCTTTATAAAAAGATCTTATAATCTAGTTTTAAAGGATCTTTATTTTTAATCGCATTTTTTTCATTTACAGGACTCAAACTAATTAAGTATTTCGAACATTTGATACAAGTAACAGTCGCTTGTATCTCTTAATCACTTGTATCTCTTAATCAAGTGATTCAGGTTTGACTTGTATTTCTTAATCAAGTGATTCAGGTTTTGAATCCTAGTTAGGGATGGAAGTGAGTCAAACTGCCTATTAGGGACCTTTGATCTAGCCTGTTTAAGGTCTGGCTTGACCTGACTTGTTTACTATAAATGTCAGACTAAGGTTTTTTGAAAAGTCTGTTTAAATAAAAAGGTCAGACTCAAGTTTTAAAAAAAGTCTATTAGGCCTATCAGGCTAGCTTATTTAATATATATATATATATATATATATATACACACACACGCATTAAAACTTAAAATAATATATTTATTTTTGTAACTACTTAGAAAAGTTACCTTGAAAATCTCATAAAATGATTAAGAGAAACATATCTATAATTTATAAGAATTTGATAATTTATAATTTATAAAATAAACATACCTATTATGTTATTTTTATTTTTAATTATTTATTTTTATTTAATTAGTTTTTGTATATAGGCTTGCAGGCCAGGCCAAACATTTATGCATGCCAGGCTCAGGCGTGTAAAAGCTTTGTCTAGCCTATTTTCACCTCTAATTCTAGTTGATCCTTAGATATGAAATAACTCATGTTGAAAGGAAAATATTTATCTTGTGTGTGCTCATGATTCTCGACGAAGATTAATTATCACTTTCGACATGTATTTCTTCGTACTAGTATCATGATAAAAAAAAAATAATCAAATATTGGTACACAATAAAATTATATTTTTTTACAGCAAAAAAAAATATATTTAAATTCCCTAAAAAATTATATTTAAATCTTGTTTCTTTTAATTACCAAAATAATCTCACCTATTTAATGTCAGAGAGATAAAAATATAAGGTTGAATATGAGCTATCAATAGTAGTAATTAATTGTTATAAGAAAGTAATAATAATTAATTAAGATAATTTAAGGCACACATACAAAATCATTAATATATTTAATTTTCTTGAAAATAATTAATGATATCATTAAAGGAATTGAATATTTTTTATTTGATATTATTTAAATTAGAATTTTAGACTCTAAATATTATATAAATATCTCCACTAGTTTTATCCTTTAACCAGATATAAGATTAATCCTTGATAGAGACTTCCTTATTTCTCAAAAATATATTATGTCAAAAAGGAACTCAAATTCTTATTTACTACTTTTTTATATATAAAAAGATGTTTTAGACTGAGACCACTTTTCCACCTTCCCGCCTAATTTTCCTATTTGCCCGCGCCTCCCCTCCCCTGACTTTTGAAACGTACCATCAACCATGTATCGGGCAATGCCGCAAATTTACATTTATATTTTATTCAACTTTTAAAAAAATTTACACTTATTATTAATATAAAATTAAAAGTTCTATTATGAAGCTATGAAAATATATACATCCAGCATCTATATCAATACTGTTTTTAAATAAAAAAATGTCTGTACCTTTTTATTTTTAATAGTTAAATACTAAAAATACTAAATTATTTCTCATTTTTATTATTCGTTGCACATTTTTTAAAACTAAAATAAAAAATTTATAATTTTTAGAAAATAAATATAATATTCTCTCAAATCAAACTTAATTATTCATAAAAACTCAATTGATTTAAGTATATTAAATTTAAGTAATACACTTGTATTTTAGTAAACTAAATCATAAAACAAAATAATAATATAATATTTTTTCTAAATCAAGTCAATATACATGTATATTGTAAGTACTATAAAATTATTATATTAATATAATATTAAAAACAAAATCAGAATCAAAATAATTTTTCAAAATATCTTTTCACGGTATAATAATAAATAGGTTTGATGTAATATATTACAAAAATATATTACTAAGTTAATAGTCCAATGATATTCTATTATAATTACAATATATAAATATTTTGTTAAAACAACATTGTTTTATAATTTTAACTTTTAAGTACAACCAATCAACTATTGTTATTTTATTTATATATCATCATAAATTAAAATTAATATTATCTATGTTTATAAATTATCAATGAGAAGTAATATATATATATATATATATATATATATGCGCGCGCGCGTGTGAGTGTGTGTGATATAAGCACTTGATTATAGGTGTGCAATAAGATGAATAAATTGTTGGTTTGAATGATGTTTGATTCGATCTTTTTAAATAAGATCTCGAATTCAAGTAAAGTGGATGAGAAAAAAATTATTGAGAAAAAAGAATTTCACTAAAACTTATTAACTAATTAAATTCTTCGACATTTATTAATCATTAATAAAATTAGTAAATACTCATTATCAATTACATAATTACAATAAATAAAATGTGTATAATAGAACTTGTAGCTGCAACATGAGAAAAAATGCGCATGACTAAGACTTTGATTATCAATGAATGCATACATGATACATGTTATCTTGAATATATTATCTCTAATTTTATATAATTTCAAATTTCTTATAGCATTCTCTTTTGTTCGAGTTTACATCAATCACCTATGTCTTAAACTTAGCTAGCTTTTGGTTATTACTCATAAGACTAAAATTATCAATCCAAATTACTCTGGTCGATAACTTATGTAAATGGTTATATATTTATTTATTTTATTATACTTTATAACTGTAACTTTTAATTTAATTCTTTTACATATAGACTACATGTTAATAAGTTTGTTTAATATTAAGAGAAAATATTACTTATTAAAAAAAAACTAACATGCAATAAGAAAGATAAATTAAAGAGCGACCTGTGTGCGTGCATGGGTCAACCGGTTAGTTTTTAATTAAAAAAATTAAACAAACAAATGTATATTATTATTATTATTATTTGGAAAAAAATAATTAATGAATTTGATTGTGCTAAACTGCCCAAACATGACAACTAGCAGTTGAAAAAATATTAATCATTAATTACCTTAAATTAAATAAGATCATTATGAACTCAAACTCAAAATCAATAATTAATCATACTGATGTCAAGCCGTGATTCATTCGGGTCGAACCCAACATAACACCATCTGAAAAATTAAACTCCAATATCTACTTCAAAAGATTACCTTAAAAACACTAAACTCATAATTTTTTAATCATCTAAAAAAATAAAATAACTTTTAAATTAAGAATACATTAAAGATGACTTTTTCTGCTTTTATTGAATTTGTGTTAATTCATAAATAACTTTTAAATTAAGAATACATTAAAGATGACTTTTTCTGCTTTTATTGAATTTGTGTTAATTCATAAAGAGATTAATTTTATTTTTTTAGTAGAAAAATTATGTTACCATTTAAGTTTTCAAACGATCATTTCTATTATAGTTAAATATTTATTAACACAATGAGTTAAATATTTTGCAATAAAAATGAATCGAAGTTATAAATCTGTTCATAATAAAACTAGCACTAAAAGATTGATTTCGTAATATACATCAGAATCCCGCACGAATATTGGGACATGGTGGGACTTTTAAGTTTAAGTAACCCTTTTCATTAGGTGAGCCTGCTCATTCGATCTCTTTCTCTGTCTGGGTAGTTATTGTGTACGAATTGCAATGATACACATTACACATTGCTTTAATTTGCCTCCATCAATTGCAACAGCTATATATATATATATATATATCTTTGGTTGACAATGGCAGTGGATCCATTACAAGTGTTAATGTCTAAACTTAAAAATGCAGTGTGGACAACGACATTATTAAATAAGTAAATGAATCCATTAATTCTCTATGCGAATTAGGACAGTCGGCAAACCCCTTTTTATTTGTAAAATTTAAGACTTGAAGAAAAGAAAACACACCATTCGTTTTCTTTTCCTTAAAGCCTTCCGAAAGTAACTGGTGTTGGCCATGTACAATAATATATGGAGACAATATCAACGGAGTAAATAAGACAATTTTAGTTATGTAATCTTGTAATAAATGTTGGTATTTTGAGATATTAGTTTTTTACTCCGGGCCGAGAATACTCAAATTCAAATTCAAAAAAAAAATAAAAATCTTATAACTGTCATTTATTTATAATGTTAAAAAGTATATGATATGCTTAATATGCCTATATATGTATGTGTGTATCATGCACTATTATTTTTCGATTAATATTCAAGATGAGATCACATTCAGCTTTAGTCATTATAGAAGAAATGTAGTTATCAGCTAGAATAAAGCTTAACCTTTATATATATATATATATATATATATATATATGTATGTATGTATGTATATATACATATATAAAATTTGTTTTCTTGTCAACAAGTAAGCAATTCAGAATGGACAACATGTATAGTTCTTGCGATGATTTTACACGTGAAAACCTGCATCGATGACCACTATTTTTTTATTAACATGATGGTCATTATTTTACATGATTTCATTCATGATAAAAATTGGAGTGTTTATGAATTTAATAAACATAATAACATCATTCTTATTTTTCAAAAAATATTGAAAATAATCACTTTATAGACACCTGAAGGTAGCTAGTGTAGGTGTTTAACTGAGGAGATCGAATGTTTAAACAATGACACAAAGTTCAACCTCGTAACTTAAAAATGAAAAACTCATTTTGATGAATCATATTAATTATAATCTCTTCCATGCATTATTTAACTTTTTATTGTATAAATATGAAGCCAATAAACAATTGCAAATTTTTATTTGCATGCTTATTATTTAACTAGCAAATATGAGGATGATTTTCTTTACAAAAGTTGGAATTTTGGAACAGAATAAGCATTTTTACATAGTGTGTAAGCGAGTATGATATATGGCTAGTCCCACCCCACGTACTATCATTAGCCTTGCTCTACTTGAGTTCTACTCCAACCTCCCAATGCTCTAACACTATCACGAAAACCACAAGACCAATTTGTTGGATTATAATTAAGAGATATAATATAAAAAATATAAGTTATTATTTATTGGATTTTATATTATTATAATATTATTTTAATAGTAGTAAATATATGTCATTTTTTGTTGCTCATTCATTTAAATAATGTAATATAATATCACATTCATTTCATTCACTCAGTAGACAAGAAAAATAGTCTAATGATTTTCCTGTTCGTATATTGAAGTATATATATAGAGTTGGGGACGTGGGGTTCAAATCCAGTTTCCAACACTATTAATTTCTAAATTCATTTTTTACATGGCACGTTAACATAATCACCAAATCGTAATACCTTATATTAATTCTTCTTTTATGTTATTGTTTTAACCAAAAAAATTATAATAAGAATAATCCATTTCGTGATATAGTCATCGAGTCTTTCCTTTCTTCTATACTTAATTAATAATTAATTAATGAGTCTGATTTCTTAGGTAGGTAAATTAGTGAACAAATGTCAAACAAGAAATAGGAACCGTATATATATAATTTATCAAAAGCGTGACCCATACGTTTAGATTTATGCTGCATTATGCACATCAAATACCTCTGCCTTTTTCTTGTCCCTCATCATATCAATGAATTACGCACATCAACATCCGAAAGCACTACTTTAAAAAGATCATGATAAGGAAATCTTCTCATCCTGCTAAATCTAATCCTAATCATGCCTGTATATATGTATTTTATTATGTCAATTGGCTAAGTTATTGATATAATTCTCATATTATTACTAAATAAAATGTCACATTAAATATAAGAATAAATAATATATGCATTAAGAGTAAGAGTTTTTACATTATAATTCAATTATAAACTGTGTTCCAAAATAAATTTATTATTTTTTATAATAAGTACTTTAAAAATTATACTAATAATGATTCTTTATTAATTTATAGTATAAATTTTCTAACTTTATTGACTCTTTTATTTCCTAACTTTTTAACTTTCTCAAAATTAATTTGGTGGATAGAACAAGATTATTTTGAGAAAAAGGGGAAATAATGAACCTTTTGACAAAATTAGACACACGCATTTTGTAATGTTTTTTCTTGGGAAGACAAATTGATAGTTAAAGGTATAAAACAAATAAATATTTAGTTTAATTATTCATTTGGTTCCTATATCTACGTAATTTTTACATTAATTTTAACTCTTACATCAAGAAATTGCTCGTTTTATTAGTTCACAAATGCATATACTTTTTAATCTGTTTTAATCTTCACACATACCCTTTTTAATCTATTTCAGACTTTAGTTTCTATTATTTTAAACACGTCAAGGACTAAAAAAATTGAAAAGTGTATGAGTAAAATTTAAATGAAGTAATTTTTAGGTTTAAAGACTAAAATGTAAAGATGGTAATTGTATAGGAAACAATGAGTAGTTAAACTTAATTTTTTTATCATACGAATAAAAATAATTTTTCTTAATTATTTTTAAAATGTTTTTTTTATAAAAAAATATATTTTGGCTCCAGTTCTTCTAAAATTGCTTTTAATACTATTATTTGAACTTTAATTTTATCAAAATCTAAAAGAATTTATTGTGGGTGGATCTTTTTATTGTCAAAATCTTACAATTAATACAGTTTGGCCACTGCAGTTATTCATTTAACTGTTGCGATTTTGTGGAGTACATGTGCATGTATTTCCTTTTTTAAAACCGAAATATCACCTCTAGGCTTATGAAGTTGCAGTGGGGACACGAACTTCGTAAGCAAAACTGTGCATGTTCAGTTTCACTTCTAATTAGCTTAAAAGAATATTTAATCATGTTTAAAAAAACTTAAAAGAAATCTAAAGAAGCTTTTTTCGGAAGCATTTTTAGACGCGATCTCCATTTTCTTGTGTAAACGAGAATATACGAGATGATGATGAACGTAATATTGATATCATTATCCCCTAATCCCGAGGATACTTCCTTTTTGGCCCACAATATCTTCGTTCATCCATTCCACATCTTCAAAGAAACCAAATAAGTTAATTGTCTCATTAACATAAACACACATACAAAGTAATGTTAAATTTTAATTGAGGAACCATGACCTAACCCATCATTGGTTATGTCCATGCTCCTTTTTGGCTTTTACAATTTAAATTTTGAGATATTTTAATAGTTTTGACATTTATATATACTGGTAGTTAGTCTGTGGTTCATAATTATCAATAACAAAATTAACTAGTATGTAAGTGTGTAATACTACTAAAAAAACTTTTTAGAATAATTAAAAATGACTTTTTAGATTGGTTATACCAATATTATAAGTCATATAATAGAAAGTTATGATTCTATTAATTGATTACTATTTTTTTTTTGTGAAAAATTACTAGGATTTGATTACCAGTCTTTTTTATGGAACAGCTTGAGTATCAGTTTTAAAACTTGTAAATAGGCATTCACTAGAAAATACCCAAATAACAAAACCATGCTTCTTATTACCTCAAATGAATCTCCTCAACTTGAATCATATTATTTGGTTCAGTATAACTCTTAATATAGAAGGTTTAAGATAAAAAAATAATAATTTAAGTATCAAAGAAAAAGTAAAAATTAATTTTTTTATGATCATGATATTGGTATAAAGTTGTTTCCGTGGAAAGATTATTAATTTAATTCAAAAACACAAGTGTTATAACTTGTGTCTTGTTGGTCATAAAAAAAATGATATCTTAATCCATATGAATAATAAAAACAAGGAATTGTTTTAGTTAGACCCATGCATTGTACGAAGCTTTAATTTATACGAATTTATGCATGTTTGGATTTGCATCCAATTTCTTTGAAAATCACGTCTATTTAATTGTGACGTAGAAGCTTCAATGAATGCCTTCATATATTCACTTCAATTACTCAAATTTTTGCCACTCAAACATGCATCCAAACATGTGTTTTGACACTTTAAATGCCTTTGGTTGTATCTTACATTTTAAAGTTAGTATTAATAACGAATAAAGATTTATTGTTATTTTTATTGCTTTTCTGTTTTTTTTTTTTAAATTTTAGAAGGTAATTTCACATAAAACATAATTAGATATTATAATATTGTGGTTCGTTATTAGTGAGATAGGGGATTGAATGTGTGTGGTAAATTCTCTAATTTACCCTTTATGTTATTAAATATCACTTTTTGCTAATTTATTGATTTTTTTTATCCAGTTTGATTAATAAATCAATAAATTCAAATTAAAATATGCTTAGAATGCATGTTACTTATATTTATTTGGTAACTGAAAATCCACAATTAGTGGAATAATATAAATACTAAATTAAAATAACAAAAAAAATACAAAAATCAAAATCAAAATGTAGAACATAAATATGGTTGGTTTTTATTTTCGGGTATCTTCATAGTGAGCAAAATACGGTGGCAACATGCAAAAGGTACTCTAATAAGTTAATATTAGAATCTGTTTCGGTAAACTTCTCTAGAAGCACTTCTCTAAAAGATAATATGACATCTACAAATTAGCTAATAGAGAGTTTATTTTTACTTATGGAAAAGCTAATTTCATTTTTTTCTCCTTACTTTTCTCTTCTAGAAGTGCTTCTAGAGAAGCTAACATCCAAACAGGCCCTAAATCATTTGACAATATCTTTTCTTTTTTTTAAATGATTTTTTTGTTACGTCGAATTGTTCTAGAGTGAGAGAAAGAGAAATATCAAGAAAAATGCGCATGATAAGAATTGAATTCAATGTTTGATCGATGAACCCTTTCACATTTTCAACCAACAGGGTTACGATCACTTGCAATGATAAAGTGTACTTATTAATTAATCTTCACTAATTCCCAGAGAGAAATCATGCTTTGACGCTAATCAAACACATCATATTATATATCATTATTATGCTCCAACTAAAATCTTTTCAATATGTGCAGTGCCGTCTCAGCTACTCATGTTCCAATATAAGTTTCCCTTTTTTTTTTTTTCTTTTTTTATAACTTTCATGAATCTTTACGTTGACGAAATCAGCAAATCATGGTAATCACAAAAAATCATATGCACTGAAAACTCGAAAATCGATAGTATTCACTTTCGGTAACTCAAAACAAATGAACTTAATATACAAGTACAATCTCAAGCTGGCAATATGATCATATACTATATAATTATACACAATAAGTTGGTCAATTCTGAATTCTGGTTCCAATATAGACCAAAAAGGGGGAAATGGGAGAAAAAGAAAGTTAATAAACAAGACAACAAATTAATATTCAGGTTATATCATTATCAAGCATTCCTCTACTAACCATTTATCAAGCTCGAATATGATTGTTTCCGGTGAAGATACTTGTGATTTAGACCAAAAAAACCATTTCTGGTTCAACTGAGAATTAATCCATGATCAATGGTGTAATGGGTTTGGACCAGTTGGCACGCGACGCTTCTCAACGCCATAACGTGGATCAATCTCTGTGTCTGAAGGATCATGGTGCACTGCACCACCCGGTAGGTGGTGTTTATGATGATGCTTGAAGAAAGGAGAGAAGTCAAATTTGGTTGCTAGAAATTTTCTGCTCATAAAATGGTGATGAGAGGGTAATAATGAGTAGTGGCTAGTTTGTGTGATCTGCTTCTTGTTGATCTTAGACTTGAGATTGTAATACTCATGAAAAACCAACAATAGAAGGGAGAGCAACAAAAGAATGTGAACTGCTTGGGAAATTTTTAAGGCCATGATGATGGAAGAGAAGGAGATGGCAAAGGGTGAGAAGTGGAAGCATATGGGAAGATATGGAGGAAAGTGTTGAGGTTGAGAGGAATTTAGGAGATGGAGTTTTGACAAGTTGGATTTGGTGGATCAGGGTTTAAGATGAGGAATATGGTAGGGGGAGTGTTGAAATGTGTGTGAATTGCCTTTTCATGAAAACCTCAAGAGTTTTGAGTACCTTTTTTTATGGTTTATTTTCAACGAGAGGAGTGAGGAATATTGGAGGTAGAGGTAGACACTTTCCCCAATGAAAGTTCCTTAGAAATAAAGGGAAAAAAAATTAACTTTTAGGATCAAAATATCAATTGTCAAACCTGGAATTATGTATGATTATACTTATTATTATTCTCTTATACATTGGGAAAATGAGTATGATTAAGATTACTATCTCTTTCTTTCTCTGGTTAAGTCTAGGAAATAAAAAGGAACGAAATAAAATTAATAGAGATGATTGGGTGCAAGGAAAGATCCGTGCTGGTTTTGAGTGTATTGCAACTTAATAAAAGGGTGGGGAATGTGCAGTCCATATTTTCTATCGGCAAAGCAATCTAAAAACTATTTGACAAATGTAGGGAACAATACAATTTTAACTGTGGCATACAAGAGAAGGACGAAGTAATAGATGAAAATATCTGAAAAAGTGATTTTAGAGAGAGGGACTATAATCATTTCTCTTCTGTTCTTGTATTTATTATATTAATTTATTCTATCCTTCTCTCTTCGTTTTCTTTTTCTACATTGATCTGGATAATGGGGAGGTTTTCCTTCTTAAGGGAAGAAGGAATTAGGCACTCAAAACCAATCACTCTTATTAAAAAATAAACGTTTTAATTAGATTGAGAACATTTTGAATAACTTACTTGAATTTGTAGAAATGATTTGTGGGAATGGTTTGTATTCAAACTATATACTGAATGTTATCGACTTATCGTAATGGCCAATGGGGTTATCCTTTTTAGTCGTGGGAAGGGTTTGTATTCAAAGTTTATATATTCGTCATTTCAAATGAGATTCAAGTGTTTTTTTTGACTAATCTTAAAGATTTACTTCTATTTTAGTTTGGTGTATTTACAAGATAATGGATAATGGATTTTCGTAAGATCTAGCCTGAAATTTACACAACGAAGTTACTTTGTAAGCCAAAAATACAATCATTTCAAACTCCCCTGCCGACTCAAGTGAGTATATATATATATATATATATATATATATATATATATATACCGTGTCTCTGCGTAGATTAAAGAAAATATTATTTTAATTATTGATTACATTTGTATATTAAATAAAGAATCATTTTGAGATAATTTTGACTCGATTAATTTTGTTTAAAAATACATTTTTATAATGAAATTACAAAAAACAATAAAATAAAATTGATTTTTACATAATTTATCTTCAAGAACAATATCTGATGCATGTTTTGAATGCTTTGAATTATAGTGTATATTTATACTTGATATTTTAAAACCCTTTTAAAAGTATTGATAAAATATCAAGGTTATCCAAACATTATATGGGTCAAATACTAGTATTTTATAAAACAACACAAAAATGTATTTAAATATTTTAAGCTTAAATATATTTTTAGTTCTTACAATTTAGTTTGTTTTGTTTTGGGTTATTGTAATTTTTTAATGCTTGTAAAAAAAGTATTTTGTTCTTGAAGATAAATTATGT
>PYAF01001681.1:1209714-1228913 GCA_007407185.1 Glycine tomentella | reverse complement strand
AAAAAAAATCCATGCATGGGAAAACAGGAAGCCATAAATGTTTGATATTATGGTAAACAATTTTCTGTATATATGATTTGAAATTGCTTTTGTTTAACATAAGTATACCTGTCATGTTGCCTACTATAATTCATTCAAATAACCGTTGTCATGTTTAACATATTTTTTGTTTTTGTTTCAGTGATGGGCAGTCCTCCACAGTCGCCGCCACTTTTAGAACATAATCAATCGGAGTCGTCGTCCAAGAAAGGAAGACAAACGACCCGTCTAAGAGGGCTCGTTGTTAGAAACTTTGCTCAACAGAAGCCTACCGTTAATGTTAATCCTGCAAGTGGAAAGGCATCTGGCCCACACAAAGAAAAGTTCCATAGCTATCTTGGGGTTGTGGCTCGAGAGAAAATACCAATTGTCCATGATACTTGGAACGATGTTCCGGAATCGTTGAAGACCCTAATATGGGAGGACATCATGGTAAAATCGCTGACTTATTATGTTTGTTACAATAATAATTAAGTCATATACTATTGTTAAATGTTGTGCTCACAATGTAGGTAAAGTTTGAAATCCCAGAAGCAGATGAAGCAAAGAAGAAGGTCATGTCATCGGTTAGCACTAGATGGAGACAATTCAAGTCTTACTTAACCACCAAGTACATATATGCCGATGTAGATAGCGAAACTCAACAGGAAGGTGCATTGAAATATGGTATAGATGCACAAACTTGGGCTTCATTTGTTGCTAGTCGAAAGACACCGAGTTGGCAGGTAGTTAATATCTTAGTATGTTTGTTGGGTTAAATTTTGAAACCGATAAAGGCTTTTTTTTTTTTTCAGTTCTTGCTGGTTTTACATTTTGTTGCATACAGGGAATCAGGAAAAAGGCACAAGAAATCCAAAAATTCAATGAGTCACCCCACGTACTGTCTCGTGGTGGTTATGACAAGCTGGAGCAAAAGTTGATGGATGAAAAAACCAAGAAGCGACAAATTGATGCAATGAACACTGAGCATTCAGAGGTTCTTCAGGATCCACCGTCTCCTATTGCTAGACATGTGATGTGGAGGATGGCCCGAACAAAGAAATATGGCCGCATGACATCTGACACCGCCCAAGAAATATCAGATAAAATTGTGAGCTCAATTTTACTACCTTCTTTGTTGTTGTTGATAGATACAGTTATACACAATGCAATGTTGTTTTTGTAACTTCATGGTGGCAGGATACTTTGGAGGAACAGATGACACAAGGCAACTTTGTTCCCCATGGTCAGCAAGACATATTAAGTGCTGCCATTGGTCGACCAGAGCACCCTGGAAGGGTTCGTGCAGCTGGGACAGGTGTCACAATTGGCCAATACTTTGGACGCGCATCACGTGCATCAAGTACTTCGTCTGGATCCATCAACGCAGACCAGTTGGATGGTATCATTAAAAATATCAAGGAACAATGCACAAGAGAAGTAGAGGAGAAATATGAAAAAATCCTTGACAAATTGAATCAGCAATGGGAGGACAAAGTGAATGAAAAAGTTAAGGCTGCAGTAAAGGTTGAGTTAACACAAATAGGAACCCAACATTCACCGCAGGTTGAACCAAACTTCCAGGAATTAGTTGCTCGTGTTAGCACTAAGGGAAGTTGTGCAGAAGCAGCAGCCGACGCATCTGCGGAAGAAAATGTTGAAGCTGCAAGAAAATGTTTGGGCTTCTACGTTCATCGGGGTGGGTCCTTGATCCTAGTTGCGTTGGGTAAACTTCATGACGTCCCCTCGACCATTCACACCACATATTATGGTGATGACGTCGCAAGAGTCATAGTTGAAACAATTGTTGACGGGGACGCCGAAGTTCCATTTCCCACGTCGGAGATCAAGTTCGTGAAAGATACCCTGCAAACGTTTGTCGCTTGGCCAAAGAATCTCATCAAACAAATATCTCAAAAGGTACACATTTTGGTTTCACAATCATTACATTGTATATACGCATATTAAATTTACCAGTTATACAAACGTTATAGTGATATCATTTGCTTTACTAGGATGTACTGGATTCGTCCAAAAACTTACCTGAAGCCGTACAAAGGTCCACTAAGGTGTGGGGAGTGGATCCTTTAGAAGAATTGATTAAGATGTTGTTAGAAGTATACCACAGGCCTGTCAAGTTGACGTGGAATGGAGCAAAGTTTGGGATTGCCAATGTGGAAACATCCTTCTATATAACATATTCAGATATTAATGAAATAATAGGAGGTGACAAATATTTGAACATCTCTATCCTACAGCTGTGGATTATGTAAGTATAGGGGCATTAAGGGCGTGTTATACTCATTAAATTATACATAACTGATGCGATATATATATATATATATATATATATATATGAATTTCTTTTGCAATCTTATGTGAAATGTTAAATGCAGGTTTCTGGATCAGTCGAGTACATCATTGGGTTATGGTTCTGTGTATGGGTTCTTTGAGCCCCAGATGATACACAATGCAAAGGATAAACGTGCTGACTGCCAACAATACATTCAAATATGGGTCAAGGAATCACAAAGGCAGTTGTACCTAGGCGCGTATTTGAATCAGTAAGTTTGCTGCATGTAGTGTTTAATTATCACATCATGTATGTGTATATGTAATTGCTAATGACTGAGATAATGCAGGGCCCATTGGCAACTATTTGTTCTATGTCCTGCCACCCATACAGTTGTGTGGTTTTGTTCTTTGCGTAAAAAGCCAGACATTCACATCAAAGCTGTCCTTAACAAGTAAGTTGTTTTCAATTGATCATATTTTGAATTGCTCAACAATATTAAACCCTGCAAGATAAAGTGAAGAAGTTAACCCAAACGTATGTTGCTTTGTGGTTAATTAGTGCACTTAAGACATTGAATTCCGGTGTTGATGGTAAATGTAATTTAGCTGGACCACACTGGATTGAAGTCAAGGTAAGTAATTTAATTGTTGTTATCATGGACGTATGTGATGAGATTATGTACTTAGTTGTTGTGCCTAATAAAATCATTCTTACTATGCAAAATATAGAGCAACGTCCAAAAAGGAGGCTTTGAATGTGGGTATTACGTAATGCAATGGATGTGGAACATAGTTCGTGGAGGTTTGAGGACTGAATGGAACAAGGTATGTTAACTTTAACCCGTTGCGGTAGTAGTGTACATGAACACCAATAACTTGCTTTGAATCTGCTTGTTGACTGGTTTATATACCTACTCATTGTTGCAGTGGTTTGGTGATGCTACCGCGTTAGACATGGATGACATAACAATAATAAGGAAAAAATGGGCAGAGTGCTTGATAGAATTTAAAAAACAATCTTTGTAGGCAGGTTATGATGAAGTATGAGTTGGAAGGGATTTTTTGTATATTAACTAGCTAACCTTGTGACAATTTTACTGGATTTACTAGAATTCAGATACATTATTGTTTTGTTGTGCCTATCATTATATTGGTCTGCTATTGTATGTGCATTTGTGTCTACAAACTGTTAAACATTCATATTTTATTTAACGCGATGGTTAACATCATATACAAAATTAGAATGGGATATGCCGGGTATTATGCAGAAGGCTATTTTGTTGTACATGTACTACTTCATGAGCAGTTTCAAATATTGTATGAACCAAGAACAACAACAGCAGGGCTTTGTGTATATAAGTTTTTTCTGCTGTAAGCTTTTGCCATTTGGAGTTTCTCAGCAGGGTAAGGTCATGGGAATTTACTTGTTAGATTTTTTACAATATTAGCTTTCGTAGAAGGAAGTGCATTTTGTGAAAACTAATTTGGTTTCATTGCTTGTACTGTAACATGGGGATCTAGTAGTACAAGAGGAATCCGGCCATTCAGGTATAATTTAATTTATGGTATTTAATCTGGCCATTCAAGTTGGTTTTTGATTGTGGTATTTAAGTTTATTATGGTTGGACTGGCTGATCTCTCATTTCTCTCTTTTTTGTATATGTTAATAGAAAACTTTTTGGGGGGGGTAATTGTAGGTGTTTGGCACCACTTATTTGGAAACATAATCTGTTTTTGCCACTATATGCTATCTTGCTGAAGGGATTTGTATTAGCAACTACAAGGTAAATTTCTATGGTTATATTTGCAAATTCTTTTTTTTTCATTTAATCAAATAATTCAAATTTAGTTTTTTAAACATTAATTAAATTATTTTCTTAAAATTTGAAATGTTAGATCAATGTGATGATGTTAATTAGTTAAATTGAAGAAGTCTAATTCAGACAGTTAAACAAAAGTGTTTGAGTTAGCTGTTGTAAACCTCTTGTATTTGTTTTTGTTTTTAATTGCTAGGGATAAAATAAAATTGTGATGAAGTTAAAAGTTTTCCAAGTTTCAATAACATTTTATTTCTGGCACTATGCAAGTGTACATGTATTTAAATTTAAATATTGGCGATGTTGTTGAAGCCAATATGGTGCGGTGTTTACAGGAAACAGAGGTTTGAGAGAGTAACCAAGAATCTGAAGGTGACAAGAGTGATGTCTACTTTGGTGGAAGAGATGAAAGCAATAAATGGTGACTCGCAATGTACAGAAGTGATGGTGCCCATGGCCCACAGTCAGAGGAGTCCAGTGCTGCTGTTTATGGGGGGTGGTATGGGGCCTGGAAAGAGCACTGTTCTTAAAGACATTGTTAAAGAGTAATTCTACTCTTGCATTTTTTGTTTGAAGTTTTTTCCTTTTCCTTTTCTTTTTCTTTTTTGGGTGGTGATTTTTTGCAATAGGCTTAGCTTCTTTATTTAATAACAGATAACATAAAGAAAATAATTTCTCCAACTGGTCAATCATTCATTGTGCTAGTTTGCTTTTGGTTTTCTTTCTGAGTTTTGAATCGCGCAAAACAATGCTGCAATGATGCCGTACATGGAGTCTTGTTTCTGTGACCTTTTCCTTCCAACCATCAGAGAAAAGTGTCTGTGTTTTTGCTACTACTACTTTCAACTTTAAGCATAGTAAGGTCCTCTTATATAAGCACTAACCAAATTATTTTTGGGGCTTCTTCCGACTTTTATAGATGATGAATAGGGCAGAAAGATAGGTAGGGGCAGAGAGAAATTGTTGGTTATGGATCTTGGTTTGAAGATGAAGAGCCTGAGGCACCACACCATGGCTTTGAAGTTACATGAGCAAGCGGGGAGCAAAAGAAAGTACACTATCATTCAGGCACATAGGGCATGGCTGCCCAAGTTTTTGATGCTGTGGATCCTTCTCATGGCTCTAATTGGTTGTTTCATCTTTAGTAAAATGGATGCTGACACTAAAGTTAGAAGGAAAGAGGTGCTGGGTAGCCTTTGTGATCAAAGGGCAAGAATGCTGCAAGATCAATTCAGCGTCAGTGTCAACCATGTCCATGCCCTTGCCATCCTTGTTTCAACCTTCCATTACTACAAAACCCCTTCTGCCATTGACCAGGTTTGTACTTGATCTTCCCATTCTGCTTTGGATTTGGAACTACCTATGGAATGTTGGGTTTAATTTTTTATATTTCTGGTATCAGCATCGTATGCTTCTAATCTAATTGTGCTGTTTTTGTACTCAGATTTTTGTATATCTTGACTATTGTTCATTGCTCATGAGGAAACCTTTGCAGATTATACAGCCCGGACAGCATTTGAACGGCCATTACTCAGTGGGGTGGCCTATGCACAAAGAGTAGTTAACTCGGAGAGGGGAACATTTGAGAAGCAACATGGATGGGTTATAAAGACAATGGAAAGAGAGCCTTCACTGGTTAGAGATGAGTATGCACCGGTGATATTTGCGCAAGAAACAGTCTCTTACCTCGAATCTATTGATATGATGTCCGGGGAGGTAAATTTCAAACCCTGTCAACATTGTTTCTGCTTCTGTTATCAGTCTATAACTTTTTAACTGTAATTTCTCATTTGCACGATGCAGGAGGACCGAGAGAATATTTTGAGGGATAGGGCCACTGGGAAAGGTGTTCTCACTAGTCCTTTTAATCTGTTGGGTTCTCATCATCTTGGTGTGGTTTTAACATTTCCTGTTTATAAATCTAAGCTCCCTCCAAAGCCAACAATGGAAGAGCGCATTAAAGCAACCGCAGGGTATGTCCTAATGAATTCCTTTTGGCTTGCCAAGTTTGTTTTCACAAATATTTTTGTGACTTTTGTCTCGTGGCTCATATGAGTGGTAAGAGGATGAGGGCTGGTTAAAATCTTAGTTGCATTAATGATGCATTTTAAAAAGCACCATTGGGTAATTACATGTCTATTTTATTTTATCTAAAATAAGGGTAATAATAAGTCTAAGGAAGACTTTACCTATTCTCAAGTTCCAAGTCTCAATGAGTAACCCTGATGGTTGATCCTGCATGAAATGTCAATTAATGATAAAAGACAGACTGCACTGTGGCAGTCAGGCTATTATTTTTGTCCATTACTACTTCATTGCCTGCACTGAAGACAAAAGATGTGACAGCCACTTCACATCACATCCATTGTAGTAGTTATTTTTGTGCTATCAGTCTTTTGTTCTTGACTTTTCTGATTTGTAGTGTGAATTCCAAAATTGCTTTCTATAGAAAACCTGGAGGATGAGTCTGCGACTTTGGTTCAATCTAACGGCTTTATGTTTCCCGTAAAATTGTTTATGCCATCGTGTTCAATAAACATTTTAATTGGAAGCAGATATGTTGGAGGATCCTTTGATGTTGAGTCCCTCGTGGAGAATTTACTTGGTCAACTTGCTGGTCACCAAGCAATTTTGGTGAACGTATATGATATCAGAAATTCTACTAACCCTTTAATCATGTATGGCAACCAAAACGAAGAAGGTGATATGTCTCTTGTCCATGAAAGTAAGCTTGATTTTGGAGATCCATACAGGAATCATACAATGATATGTAGGTAGCTGCTTGTGGCTGTTGTATATTTTCTGCAAGAAGTTTCAATTTTTGGTCAGCAGATGCTTATCATCAGGTTTTTGAACAGGTATCACCAGAAGGCACCAACAAATTGGGTAGCACTTACCACGGCATTCTTATTCTTTGTGATTCTTTTATTAGTGGGTTATATTTTATATGGTGCTGGAAATCACATTGTCAAAGTAGAGGATGATTTTCATCAAATGGAGGAATTAAAAGTCAGAGCAGAAGCAGCTGATGTTGCCAAGTCACAGGTACTTTTCCTAGCATACTGTTAGCACAGTTCATTAGTTCCTTTGATTACTCAGATCACTAAAACTGGTTTTTCTTTTAATGTCACTTTCTAGCTACTGTCTCTCATGAAATCAGAACACCCATGAATGGCATTCTAGGTAACTTTAAGATTCTCTCTGCCTCTCCTCTAAAAAGTAACACATTCTTGTATATCAAATGAGGTTAGTTTGAGTATATCAAATGTATGCTGATTCTTAATTCTTAAGGAGTCATATTGTTGTCCAGCCTTCTTGCTGCAAATCATCTGGGATTAAGATAAATATTTGCAAACAATCATACTTGGTTTATTATCCTTAGAGCCGCCAATATTGTGGTCATAATGAATTTTTCCCAACTCGACAAACTTATCACCTGTTGCTGCCATTGTTATAGCCAACCTGACAACTATGTGAATAGATGACTAAAATATGCTTTTATACTTACATATAGGATCACTGGCTTATTTAATTATCTTTATTTGTCTTGCTAGCCTTGCTTATTCTTTTATGATGATTTTGAAGATTTTGGAAAGGGTGATTGCATGTAGTATTGTCAATATTTTGTTTCTATGCCTAAGCTTTTGCTATGATATTCAACAAAATGTGTTGTTGGCCTATCACAGTTGCCATTGCTTCTAAAGGATTCTGGAAAAGAAAAGGGTAACTTACCATTAAAAGAAGAAAAATCAATTGAATTTGCATTTCAGATAGCAAAGATACTATTATTGCACTATTATCTTGGCCGTTGGCCAATGCAAGAAACAGTGATGACTATCTATTATATTTGCAAACTGAAAGCCAGGATGTTTCCATCTAATATTTATTTCTTGATGCAGAGTGGTCCTTCAGGTGGAGGGATATCAAAGGATATGGGAATCAATTATGACGGGTTGAGCCTTCCTGATGCCAGAATGCGTTCACTGAAGTCTCCAATTGATGTTATGACCCTCATGACAGTATTAATGCTCCCATTTGTTATTGTTACCATTGTAATTTTTATATTTTCTTAGTGAAATGTTGTTTAATGCAAATGGTATTCATTTTTATAGACTTGTGAAGTTCCATTGGTATTGAAAATATGACCATTGTATTATTTTTATGTTTAATGAAATGTTGTTTAATAATAGCGCTAATATTAGCTGCTTGTAAAAAAATGGCAAAAAAAGTATATAAGCGAACGAATCTACGACGGTTCAGACCTAAGAACCGTCTTAGAAAGTCATATTCTAAGACGGTTCGTATCGCACAACCGTCTTAAAAAGCTCCTTTCTAAGACGGTTCATACCCTACAACCGTCTTAAAAAGCCACATTCTAAGACGGTTCGTCTCCTACAACCGTCTTAAGAAGCGCCTTTCTAAGACGGTTCGTTTCCGACAACCGTCTTAAAAAGGACCTACAACCGTCTTAGAAAGTCTCTTTATAAGACGGTTCGTATCCGACAACCGTCTTAAAAAGGTCCTTTTTAAGACGGTTCATATCCTACAACCGTCTTAGAATATGACTTTCTAAGACGGTTCATATCTGAGAACCGTCTTAAAAATCTTCTTTCTAAGACGGTTCATATTCTACAACCGTCTTAAAAAGCTCCTTTCTAAGACGGTTCAAATATTGCAACCGTCTTAAAAGGAGACTTTCTAAGACGGTTCATATCCGACAACCGTCTTAGAAAGTTGTCTTCTAAGACGGTTTTACGCGAAAACCGTCGTGGTTCATTTTGATTCGTTTTACTTTAAATTAATTTTTATTAGCAACGAAGACGGTTGTCAACTTCAGCCGTCGTAGTATGCTACATACTAAGACGGTTTCTTTAAAAGAACCGTCTTAGAAAGGTACTTTCTAAGACGGTTGTCAGGGAACAACCGTCTTAGAAAGTGTCTTTTTAAGACGGTTGTTCCCTAACAACCGTCTTAGAAAGTACCTTTCTAAGACGGTTTTCAACCGACGTAAAAAACCTGCTTTTTCAACGACACCACTAACAACGACGGTTGTTCAACCGACGTAAAATGTCGAAAAGAACCGACGTAGAAAGTGGTTTTTGTAGTAGTGAAATAAATAAATAAAAAGGCTTAAAAAGGAGGGTTCCATGCTGAAGCACATTAATAGTAACGTTTCAGAAAGAAAAGAAAACAGTGCCTAGTGACTGACCTTATTTAGAAAAAGATAAGCCTCTTTCCCTAAAGAAATAGTGAAAGGATGCCTGAGAGGAGACATAGTAATGTGGTTGTGTGTACTTGCAATTAAAATCTTATGTTTCATCTAACTTGCGTTACTTATGCAGTAATGTTGTTCTGAATCGAGATTAATTATGTCAGGCAGGGGAAAAGTTGAGAAGAAAAAATAATGCTTAAATATTTGGCCGGTACCCTTTTTTATTTTACGAAAAATGAACAAAACCCACCCTTTAAAATAAGGAATTTGAAATTAATTTTGGGAGGACTACCCGAAAGCTCCTGATATAGCTTTTGATTGGCATAGAACGAAGTTTCTGGACGGTTTGAAACTCTTCTAACTATATATGCAAAGCAAATTAATACAATTACTCTTGAATCCAGAATTCACAATGAGTAAAAAAGAAAAAGAAAAACATTATAGAAATTTGGTGTGTGATTATCTCTGGACACTCAACAATATAATTATAATGTTGAATAGGGAAATGAAATGTGTATAGGCTTTAATGATTTTAGTTTTACTTTTGATGGCCAAACCTGCTTATGGAACCGTGTATTTTATCTTGCAGGCTTTGCCAGTGAAGAGATCTAAGACTTGCCTTTTAAGCCAGGGCTACTAACTCGGCTTATTTTTCACCATGCAGCACGAGTCGATCGACTCATCAAAAGAGACAAACAAACAACCATTTTCAACTTCTTTTGGACCAACCACGGTCCTTGTTGCAGCAACAAATGCCAAAACACTCTGTGAGAAGAGATTCATGGACAAAAATTGCAGAAAAAGTAACAAAAAAATGCTCAACTATTTTGATCTACTAAATTATTTTTTCAATTTCAGAAAATTCATGATGTGGAAAGTGATGCAGTTAAATTATAATGAATGTTAATTTTTTGCAATTGATTTACTTTTAAATGTCAACACAATGTTTTAAAAAAATGTTTATTACTATGTGAGTAAATTATTTTTATAAGTTGGAAAAGAAAGGAAAAAAAGTGTAAAGATATAGAGAGCTTGATATACTGTGCCACTTGTCAAAAGTAAACGGAAACATCTATTATTCCTTGGTGTTGTGTGGCTTTTTCAAGTTCTAACATTCTGGTGGACAATATCTTACCAACCCATTTCAAAGTGACATATTTTTATGCATTCTTTTCACACACAAAAAAAAATAGTTAATCTTTTTTTATTAACTAATAAACAAAATTATTTTGTCCTATAAAACCACGTTATTGGCTGCCCTTTGCTGTCTCCTAACTGTGAGTCAATTACGTCAACGAGAGGTAGAAACTAGAAACAAAGTTAAATTAAAATTCTGTCAAGAAAAAGTTAAATTTAAAATACAAAGAGCTTGAAGAAGCAGTTACCAATTAAGATCATACTCCTATTAATTTGTTGTGAAATTACTACCATCGATCCATGGTTATGAAAATATGTATTCATTGTCAACGAGAATTCATCAACTGATCGTTCTTCTTTTTTCACATTAAAGCAAATATAAAGTATGCATGTAATTAATATTCTCCATTTTTTCTTGCCTGAAGGAAAAATTACCGAATGGTTTTTGTATATTGTTCATTCAAGTTGTGAAATTAAACGGCCAAGAAAGAAAATTAAATTCACGTGATAATTAAAAGGAATGATTCAGTTGTTTTGCAATATGATGAGTTGCTAATAATAATATGCTAAAAGTGACAATGATCTGAACTTTAGTTTAGATTAAACTTTAAGCTTCGGCTATCGTTGAAATTAGCATATAGTAGCATGCCACGTTAAAAAAGAAGGCATTGCGCTGATCCACTACTCTATCTCTCTATAATCATAGTACTACTACATTATTATTTCAAATTGGCATTAGCTTTCTTATCTACAGTATTATTTTTATTGCTTTCCCATTTGTCCTAGTCCATGGACCATGGCCATCCTCCATTGATAAACATAATCACATTGTACATGACATGATATGATATATAGTAGTGTATGCTTAAATCTTGATTAATTTTGGCATTAACAGGTTTAAAAATAAATAAAAGGGGAGGGCAATGGGGGCACGAGTATACAAATTAATTAATAGTAGTAGCTTATAGCTGAAACCAAGAGACATACTAGGAAGAGAGGAGAGAGAGAGAGGTAGAAGATGGAGTGTGTTCCAAGACACAATGATTACATGGTCTTGGGGAAGCATAAAGGGTGGCGTGGACATAGCAAGAATATAGAAGAACGTGGGGGGCTTGACCGAGGTACGAAGGAAAAGGAAACGCCTAAAGGCCAAACAAAGGGCTAAAAATGCCCCAAAAGAACTAATAAAAAATATAATTTACTATTTTAAAATATTAAATAGTTCATTAATTAAAATTTTATGATAAAAAATTATTACATTTTTTTTCATTTTCAATTTTGACTTAATTGTATTTTTATTTTTTGAATTTTAAAAAATGTAGTATAGTTGTTTTAATCTCTTAATATTTTGTGTTAATTATGTTGTTATATTTTTAAAAATTATTAACCATTATCTTTAGTTTAATGTTACACAAAATTGATGTTTTATTTATAATCTCAGTCTTATGATTTTTAAGTGTTAATTTTTAATAAAACACTAATTAAATTGGGTCTTTAATTTATTAAATTTGTATTAAAAAATAAAATTTAATTTTAAATCATTAACTGTTACAAAATACCAGTACTTGGTAAAACAATAAAAATTAATAATACTAATGGAAGCAAGAAATTATAAGAAAATGGTTGGCTAAGAGCATTCATAATTATACTATCAGTCTTTTGTCCTTAGCCGGTCGACAATCTGTGTTGTGTGCGTTCACTACGGTTTGCTTGTGTTTCCCGTCCCTATCTCTAGCTCTTTCTCTCTCACAAACTCCAATATAGCTATTTTAAAATAAATAAAGTTATTTCTATACGGTTATTTCTGTAGATCATTTGCGTGCAAAACACATGTACTTTAGAGTTTAAATATGATATGCTGTAATTTAGTATTTTTTTTTTATAGCGTCATTCTGTAATATGTTAGTTAATTAATTAATAGTACATTATTAAAAAGGTAGAACTCATAATTTTTGGGTAATTATTATAATTGTCCAAAAATACATTTAATAATTTTACAATATAACTTGCAGAATAGTAGTATTTTACTCGAATCAAAATTAAAAGCATATGATATGGCATGTATACCTAATGAAAGTTACTCATACATATATGCCTGTATAGGTATGATGGAGAGAATGCCGTAAGAAGAAAGGAAAGTGAAGTGGCAGCACTCAAACAGTCTTTGTATATGTTAGAGGGTGGTGGTGCGCAGAAGGCTGCAAAGAAATAGTAGATTAGAACGAAAAAACAAAAACAAAAACAAAGAAACCAAAAAGAGACCAACAAAGCACGAAGGAAAAGGAAAGTTTTGTTGAATGTAAAAAGGATGGTTACATTGCCCCGCACAAAGGTTTGTGGCAGAAAATCACTACTAATTGAAAGAGATTTGACATTGAGGCAGAGAGAGACAGAAATGGAAATCCAAAGCCTTTGGACTTTTCTTTCACCGCCCACCACCACAAGAGAATAAAATAAACAAGGAAAGTAACTGATCGATCCCAGCATGATAGAATTACAAACCACAATTGTATTGTATCACACATCAAAGAGAATTAAGGTATGTCGATCTCTTACTTCTTTATTTTTCTTTTTATCTCTTTGTACAAATATATGCTACTATTTTATTTTTTATTCATTTTATTTAATTTTTCTTATTATATCATTCATTATATATGTTTATTATATACTACTACTAGTATTAATTTTCTTTCTTTCCTATTTCTGTCTTTTATGTCAAAGTATACACTCATGATTGAAACGGGTGTGAAAAAAAGACCCATTTTAATTTTCAGCCCACGTTGTCCCTCTAAATACCCTTTTCATTTTTATTCCTTGTGCAAGTGTAAAGCAAACTTCTCCGAACTCTTTATTCTTCCAAACCTCCTTTTTCTTACTCATACCAGACAAAACAAAACAAAAAACAATAGAGCATGTAGAAAACCAAAAAAAAAAAAAAACAAACCCACCTCAGCTATATATTCTGACATTTGAATCTCAAATTTTCCTTTCTTTAATTATTATTATAATTTTCCTCTCCAGCAAAATATTCTTATATAAATAGCCTTCGAGTTTGTATTATCCTTCAATAGAGTTAGTTTCAGATATAAAACAGGAAGCAACAACAGCAACAGCAGCAGCTATAGACCCTAGGGAAATGATACAGGAGGAAGATCAAGGACAGTGTTCTTCTCAAGCGATCAATAACTACCACCAAGCCTATCAAGAGCAGCTTCTCCTTCAGCAACAGATGCAACAACAACAAAACAATGATATCTTTGGTGGAGGAGGAGGAGGATTGAACATGTACCCTGGTGTTGAAGTTTCTCCAATCATGCATCATCATCAACCATGGTCTATGACTATGCCACATCATCATCACCATCATCAGGTTCATGACCCTTTTCTTGTCCCTCCCCAACCTTCATCCTATGCAAGCTTGTTCAACAGAAGAGGTCCTTCTCTTCATCAGTTTGCATATGATCATCATGGTTCATCTTCTGACCATCTTAGGATCATATCTGAATCCCTTGTTGGACCGGTGGTTCAACCCGGTTCAGCAGTACCCTTTGGCCTCCAAACCGAGTTGGCTAAGATGACTGCTCAAGAAATCATGGAAGCTAAGGCCCTTGCAGCTTCCAAGAGTCACAGTGAAGCTGAAAGGAGACGCAGGGAGAGAATCAATAACCATCTTGCTAAGCTCCGCAGCTTGTTACCCAGCACAACCAAAGTAAGTCTAATTACTAACTAATTCTTCCCATAAATTAACCACGTATTCAAATTATGAATCATGAATTAGTTACTAGTTTACATGTATAATTAATCATCTGGTCAACAAAAACTAATGATTTCAATCTCGCATATATTATTATCACGCGCGCCTACAACATGATGCGTTTTGTGTATAAACAATAGTATAAGAGTGTGTTTTTAATTACTTTGTGGAGTTTCAATTGCAAAGATCGATTTGCAAATCTATGCTAGATTCTATATCGTTACCTTGGTATGATAAGTAAGAGAACAAAATCAAAATATAATAACCTTTTAGAAAATGAGGTGAAAAGATTGTCTCATGCATTGTTTTGCCTGCTTTTCTAACCACCCTTTTTGGCTTTGTTAGTTCTTGTTTTATTTACACATTGTTCTTCTTTTTCTTTTGGTCTTAATTTCTTCACACTAATTACTTTAATTATGTACATGTGTTCGGAGTGTATGTGTGTGGTAGTTCCGAGGAACAGCTAGCTAGAAGAAGTACTAGTTGTAGTAAAAGAGGATATGAGAGGAAAAAAAGCGTATTAGCGTTAATGTCGCTTGGTTGGCATGATAAAGAGGGACCAAGTAGCAGAGGAAAAGCTTGGCATGAAAATTTCTTGCCGGATAAATGTTGATCCGTCAAATTCAGTTTGAGATTGAAAAGAAATAAAGCCAGAGACAAACTAGCACCCTTGTCAGTCACAAACACACACACTATCTAAATCTATATACCCTTCAAAAAGTACCCACTACTTCCATTTCACAATCATCATGCCATAACCTACCAACCTCATATACATCTCCAAAAAGCTCCAATATTTCGTACATGTTTGATTTTCAAGTCAAAAAATTTTGATACAAAAGTAATTTTATCAAATAATCAAAACATTTTGTTTTGCTAGTTGGATTTACATTAGAACGTGAACATAATATTTCTAATTTCAATCGATATTAAAGTAATTTTTTCAAAGGATCAAAATATTTTGTTTTGCTAATTAGATTTACATTAGAATATGCACATAATATTTCTAACTTCAATTGATATAAAAGTAATTTTGTTAAATGATCAAAACATTTGGTTTTGATAGTTAATTAGATTTACATTAAAAAATTTCAACTTCAATCCAATTTCTTTTGACACCATCATAATATACATTTTGTATAATTATTAATTTCAGTGCTTTATTTAATTTTACCATAAAGTAGTTAATTGGTATAATTAATTTATTTTTTGTTATTTTTTTTTATAGACAGATAAAGCATCATTGCTTGCAGAAGTGATTCAACATGTAAAGGAGCTGAAGCGTCAAACCTCAGTGATAGCAGAAACGAGTCCGGTTCCTACCGAAGCTGATGAGTTAACAGTAGTAGACGAAGCCGATGAAGATGGAAACTCTGTGATCAAAGCCTCATTGTGCTGCGAAGATAGGTCAGATCTGTTCCCTGAACTCATCAAGACCTTGAAAGCGTTGAGGCTAAGAACCCTTAAGGCTGAGATAACAACGCTTGGTGGGCGCGTCAAGAACGTGTTGTTCATCACTGGAGAAGAAGCAGATTCAAGCAGTGGCGGCACTGAGGACCATAGCCACCAACAACAACAACAGTACTGCATTAACTCAATACAAGAAGCTCTTAAAGCGGTGATGGAGAAGAGCGTTGGGGATCATCATGAGTCTGCTTCTGCGAATATTAAGAGGCAAAGGACCAATATAATATCAATGTCCTAGGAGGAACGGATCCAGGTCTTTATGAATTTTATTTAATTAAAGGCCTATATGTGCATGATTATTATTATCTACTAATTATTAGTTGTTATAGAAGTATATCTATATACTTTGATTTTGAATTGCATATTTTTTGGGGGGTGTCGTTTGCTTTTTACTTCTTTTTTTCGTGTTAATGGTGTGTGTTGGAAATTAAATGTTGTTACTATATATACATATGTATCTTCACCATCAACATCATAATCGTTAAGAAATGAGGAAATGATAATTTGGTGGGTTATTTGGTTACATACACGTGTGCCTTGTTTGTTGCTGAGTCTACACTAGTCAGAAATAGTGAAGATCGTGAAGATCAAATATATAGAAGAGGGGAGGAAGTGGAAGAAGAATCTATTTGGTGGCAAGATAAATTCCTTAAACTTTATAAAAATATATTCTTTTTTAAAATTTTATAAAAATAGTAAATTTATCCTTAAACTTGAATATGTAGCAACTGTGGCCAGGGTCTTCTGTGTATTGAGATGAAGCGTTTTTATAGGCTCCTTCTCCAGTGCAACCCAGGTGCATCACATTATAGTTATAGATGTCAATATGGAAAGGTGGTAATAGGCATATGCTGCGTCCCCTTATAAGATCATTGGTAACCATACCATTAATTATACCGTGTCTATAACCACCTAGCTCAGTCAACAATGGTTTCCAAAGCTTAGAGTATATCATGCATTTCAGTACAGAAATAAACTATTAATCAACCTAAATTTCTTTTATTTCTTGACTAAAATGTTTACATTTTTAATTATAAAAAAACTATTTTGTATATTAGTTATGCAATTAAATTTAACAACAATATTGAAATTAAAAAAACTAAAATGAATGAAAAACCATTTAAAAATTATTTTAATTCATTTAAAAATAAAGACTTGAACCATAAAACAAAAAGTAGAACTAAACAGTTCATAATTTTGTAAAATTTAGAAAGTATACATTATTTAAATTTCTTATATCAGTAAAAAAAATAGTTATATATATATAAATGTACAATAAATAATATTCAAGCCAGTACAATATGTTTGTTAAAAAGTTATCCGATAAAATAAATAAAAAACTCAAGGAGGCTAATTTCAATTACACTTAAATAAATTGACACTACACTCATTATTATTGTGTTAAAAAGGCCAGGGACTGGCGAGGGCAATTATGACTTCAACTAGGGTTATAGCTTGATATCATGCATATATATCACTGTTAAATTTCAAATAATTTATACGATACACCACTTAAATTATATGTTGAATCCTTGAAATTTACACTACAGTTATTGGAATCTAATTATTTTTCACACGCTCATGTTTTATACTAATTTATACTTTTTTTATTTTTCTTTCTTTATTTAACTTATTAAATATCATATCATAACTTACCAACACAATTTATTTAAAAGGATACAAATAAATTAAAGTGTAAGTGTAAAAACACTCATTTCTCTAATTGTTTTACATGTATGTTGGATCCTAATTAGTTTACAATCATTTCCTTAAATACATACTTACATGATACAGCTTATTGTATGGTCCCCTCAAAAAAAAGAAAAGAAAAAGAAGCTTATTGTATGGCAGGATATATATAGTATAAATTAAGCAATCTTGAATCCACCTTTTTCTATCTATAAATAGCCACGATTTAAAATAAATAAAATAAAAATCGTATGAGTTGTTGTAAGTAAGGAGTAATAGTACTATGAATATATAGAATTTCTTTTCCTTATAGTCAAATAATTTTTATTAACAGAATATGAAAGATATTTTGCAAAACTTCAGTTTACATAACAACCAATGTCAACAAAAAAAAAAAAACAAAAAAAAAAAGTTTGCATAACAACCAGTTAAATTAATTAATTACACGACAATGGAGAATTGCACTAATATGAAAAGTGACATTTCCTTGGTTATGGTAATTAAAGTTAAATCTTGCCTAAACATATCGTAAATCACAATTGATCCGAACCTATATATGTTAATCTTTTCTCTTCTTTCACCAAATGTTTATAACAGGGAAAATGGGACTTGTCACCTTGTCCAAAGTCATCATTTCAAATTCCGACCAACTGACCAAGCATACATGTTGTCATCTTGACCTAAAAGAAAACCTACATGCCAAACACATCAACAGATCTGTTTTGCGTGCTTGTGGCTTTGCTTTGCTTCTCAAGAAACTTTTTCTTTGTAGTTAACATTTTTTATATAAAAAAATTGCGTGCAAGAATTAACTAAGCCAAGTTAATTTTGATAATAAGCGAGAGGAACAAGAATTGCAACAATATTTGTTGGGTTCAAAACTTTAAATCGAGGGAATAACATTTCAGAGCTGATTTTGGATCAATTAATTATTAATTACAAGCTGTCTTGATTCCATTCAACAAGTTCAAATGGAGGGTTAAAATCAGAAAAATTTATATCAATGATCTCAAAATAAATTTAATATCACGTTTTAATTCAAAATTTTAAAGTTCAAATTTATATACTTGTAGTTCAATAATTTTTCCTTGCATTTATGTTATCATTTCCAATGAAATAATATAAACTTCTTTGACACCTTAAAAAAAACTTCTTTGAGTAAAAAAAAAAAATAAACACTTTAAATCTATTCAATTACAGTACTATTTAGCTTTTCATATCTTTCGCCTTATCTCATTTCATTTTTTCCCAACGAAATTGTATGAATCAGAATTAGTGTGAAAACATGCCAATTAGCTTTCATATTCATGAAATGCACGAATTTATAAAATATTTAGGTTTAAATAATCCTTATAATTTAATATTTTTTTGCATTTCATCCTTTGAAAAATTATTTTTTTTATTTTTAGTTCTTGCAAATTATGTTTATTTTATTTTTTGTCTTTATAGTATTTTAGATAGTATATTTTTATTATTTAAAATGTTATCTAAAATATGTTAAAGACTAAAAATAAAATAAACATAATTTATAAGAACTAAAAATAAAACAAAAATAATTTGCAAGGACAAAATATAAAAAAGGTGTTAAATTATAAGGATTAAAAATATATTTAAATCAAATATAAATATATTACTTTTATTTTATTAGCAATAATTCATATTTTTTAAGAATCATGTTAAATAATTTTTTGTTTACATAACTTATAATTATTATAACTTGGTTAAAAAATAAAATATTATTTATTTGGTACAATAATTAAAAAATAGTTGATACCAATTTTCTTATTAACTAAATATTTTATAAATTCGT
>PYAF01001681.1:1181041-1202025 GCA_007407185.1 Glycine tomentella | reverse complement strand
ATCTCCATCTGCTCCAGCTCCAGGTATTTCTTAGATCGGACCCTGAAATCCAGCAAAGTTCTAACGGGGTCCTTGTATATAGATTTCGCCAGCCGAGATGATCCATTGAGGCCGGCCGATAATAAATGGACATGCACCTTTTCCTCCAGACCTTGTACTTGCAAGGCAGCTTCTTTAAATCGGTCCAAATAGCTCTGCAATGTCTCCCCCGACTGCTGTCGGACTTGGGTTGTTTTTTGCTCGTTGCAAAATTGAGCAAAAATTTCTGGCCGAAGTCCTCAAAATTACGAATTGACCGAGGAGGTAGTGAATGAAACCATGTTTGAGCCGGTCCGGTCAGGGTAGTAACGAATATCCGGGATATGATCGGCTCCTCAATTCCCCGAATACACATCTGCATGTCGAATTCATCTATGTGCACCTGCGGGTCCTGGGTCCCATCGTACTTGTTCAGGAAAGATCCATCAAAATCTTCTAAAAACCGAGCGTTGACGATGTCGTCTACGAACGGACTGTTATTATATCGCCCCCGCCTGTACTTCCTCCTGTAGACCCTGGCGCCTCCTTCCGGCTGGTAGCTTCGTACTGCCTCCTGTGGGTTTCTGAATGCCACAGGACATGGTATCTCGGCCCTAGTCGGCTCACGGTGTAGTTCTGCGTTATGCATATTCTCGGCCGGATTGGCCAAGCCGGGGTGAATCGTCGGTTCCTGCGGTAACTCCATACGGCCAAGCCGCTGCCCCATCGTCCGTAGTCGGTCATGCTCGCCCATCGTCCATCTTGCACAGCGTTCATCTAACTGTGCCAACATGTGATTCATATCCTCTTGCCGCTGAAGGGCATGTTGTCTCTCAAACCGTTCGATCGGAGATAGAATGGAGTGCAACGCATTGCTAGTGAAACGTTGCAAGGATTCTTGGTCTACTTCGGCCGGGGTGGGCAACGGGTTCTCAACAGGTGCTGGGGGCGGGTTATTCTGCGCTCGGGAAGAAGCTGTATCCGTCACAGCATCCTCCACCCGGATCGAACATGATCGGCCGACCTCGGGTGGGTCTTCAAGCTGGTGTCTTCTCGTGTTTACCATGGTGGGAATCGAAATTTAACGTCCCCACAGACGGCGCCAATGTTCCGTTCCTTAAAAACGGATGTCCGGCAACTTGCCAGAAATCAATATGGGATCAACTCTCTCTCTCTGAAGGTGCTTATGAAGATTTAAACAACTCCAGGAAGAAGATCACAGCGCAAACGAACCACAAATTGGACGTGGGGTGTGTGCACTGTGAGAATGGAAAAAGAGAGAGTAATAGTGTTTGTGTACCTTTCACCTTTGGTGTATATGGCTATTTATACTCACTGACCTGTGGTGAAATAAGGAAATTACTCTTATTCTTGATCACGATCTTGAATGGATATGGCGGAAAATAACCTTCTATATCTTCTTCTGATTCTGCAAATATTTATTTCTTCTACCTTATTTATTCTTTCCGTTATTAACTTCCTCAATGGTCATGGACCTCTTAATCTTGGCCCGATATATAAGATCTGTAACAGAAATTTCATTAAAATTGGCCTTCAAATTGACATTAGTAATCAACTGACCTTTTTTTTTAAAAAAAAAAACTTTGACTCACTTGTAAACCCCAATTAGTCAGATCAACTCACAAGTTACTACTCATTTTAAAAGCTGGGATAAGTCTGTATTATTTGATTATATATGGAATAAACCGTGTTTTGCACAGTAGGGTGGGTTTATTTTTAATGATTTGGGTGGAGACGTCAAAGCACTACTCGAGTGGACTTTTTACCTTTCATTACCAAAAAAAATAAAAATTACTGGAGTGGACTGTTATGCACGTAGTAAATATTCGAGATAATGAAGTTTTGATTACAATATGATTCTAATATAAATACAGTGCCAAATAAAAAATTGCTTCTAAATGGAAGGAATAAAAGATTATGCATATTTCCATTAGTTAAGTTCTGTTATTCAAATAAATATTAAATATAGTTTACTAATCAAACATCCACTGACCTATCCCATGAGGCTAATTAGACGTGTTAAACTGGACAGGTTTCATTTTGGGGTCCACACCTTTATAAAACAATACCGACGTAATGTACATATCTTATTCTGTGGCCATTATTAGCAATAATCTCAACAAAAATACCCCATATATTAAATTGGATATGGACTCTGGATTATATTTTTCATTGGATTACAATAACTTTTTAACTTATAAAACATGAAAATTTTCTTAAAATTAAAAGAAGTTTTCCTACTTAAACCTTGGTAATAAAAGAGGGATGGATAAATTTTATTCTTAAGTAGTACAAAATTTTATTTATAATCTTAATTAATTATATCAGTATATAGTTATTAAAAGAATTTTAAAAATTATCTTTAAGTCGTGTCATGATCATCAGACGATGGCTGGGTGGATAGATTTAGAAAAATATCAAAAAAAATTGTATAAACATGTACAGTGTTTAATTCATATTGATAATAAAAAATCGTATATATTTTTAAAAAATGTTCCATTTCGACCGTACTACAATTTTATAGTACCGTGTATGTATGGCTAAGATGTTGAAGAATAACTGTGCGAATAAATAAGGCACCCCTCTTATGATATTCTTCCTACCAACTCATACAAATCAATTTCAAAAAATAATAGTATGATATAACACGGACGATTTTGAAGCAATAGAAAATGTTTTCATAAATAAATGGCATTTCAATTCAAAAAAAGGCCAATAGAATAAAAGTTGAATATAGAAATGGAATAAAATATGAACATGGAATCAAATTTCACTAATTGACCCCCCAAAGAAATGAAAATCAAATTCCACTAATGAACACCGACCCTCTCTCCCAATTTATCCCCACCTTCCATTTCATGAGTCAATATTTCATATTAGTTTAAAATTTGGATTATCTGTACTGGTTAAACAGATTGAACTCCATATTAAATAGCTTTAACAATTCAATTGCTCAAAATTACCTAAACTTAGCCGAAAAAATAGAATAATGTCAGTTTTGAAGAAAAAAAAAACACTCTTCCGGAAAGTCAATTTGCATTTAATTGAGTCAAATTTTGGCCGAGTTGTCATAATAATTAGTCTGGTCAAAATAAAAATAAAAAGAACCGAAATTATTAAAAAAAAAGAAATTCAAATATTCCTAATTATGCTAACTGTTTTATCTTATTGTTTATATACAAGATTAAAACATTTTTGCAGTCAACAAAACTCTAGATTGAAACACTTTTCTTTTTTTAATAAAAAAAAGTTCTAGTTTAATTTAAGTCTCTGTCTGTTCCTTTTCCTTTACAAGCAATTTAATATTTAAAAATATAAATACAATTTATAACTATTTAGTGGAATTAATCTTTATATAAGATTCCTGATTGAGTTTTCTACTTTTCTTTTCGAACCCTGAAAAAGATGGGTATTTTTGTCCATTCACTGTCGTACTCAACATACAGATATTAAACATATAATAATTATTTAATAAATGAATAATAGTCGGATAGAAACGTTTCTTTAGCGTAGAAGAGAAGGTAGAGAGAGAGAATAGAAAGTGTTTTAAAAAAAGGCAAAGATTTATTATGTAACGCAAGAAGCCGAAGCTGTTCCCAAGTCACTCTCTTTGCAACCTCCGAGGAATTTTAGTAGCATCCTCTGCGATGTTTTGCCATCAGCTTCAGTTTTTGTAAAAGATAGATAGATAGAAAGAGAGAGATATAAGTGAGTTGTTTCAGTTTCAGTTTCTGTGTGTTTCAGTAAGTGCTTCTCTTTTGTCCATTTTTTCTTCTTTCTCGTGTGGGAAAATGCTGGTTCGGAGAAGGGTGATGAGTTGGAGAAGGGTGGCGAAGGCCCTTCAGGCTCTGCTAGCTCATGTCTTACTTTTCACCTTCACTATTACCCTTGCTCTCAAGCTTGACCATGTCATTCGTCACTCATGGTGGTTAGTTTTCTCTTTCTCTTTCTTCTTTCACACACTTTCTTTCTGGTTACCCAATTTAGAAATAGTGGAAATGAATCAAAGGGTCACACCAAAATTCTCTCTATTCAATGATTTTTGTTTCCAATTACCATATCTAGCGACCCTACTCGGTGCTAATTTGTTTCCCCCTTTTGATTTTCAATGCATGCAGATGTTTCCTTTTTTTTTTTTTGTTGTAATTTTGGGGGAAAAAATTGGCATTCATTTACCTTGAGATGATGTTTTATTATTTTCCTTTTAGAAAGGCAACTTGCTTACCTTATAAGCTATTGTTCTGTTGTTTTATCTATTTATTATTATTGTACAGTTTCCTTTTATTCCTTGGTAATGAGAGGAGATGGGATACCTTTCAGTTATTTTAATAATTTGGTCTATTGATACTTGTACTGGCTAACTGGTGTTGATTTCAGCTAGTAAGGATGAAAGTACTTTGCTTGAAAGTGTTAAGTAATTTCCCCCCTCATGTCTTAACTTGGTTATGTTCCAAAAGAATGTTTTTCTACTGCTATGCTAATCATGATATTAGTATTGCATAAGTATTATGATCAATATTCTCCATTGCCTCGCTAATTAGTCACAACTTTGGTGGGTACTGTCCCCAACCGAATTGTACCGATGAGAATAATCATCAAACGATCCTGAGTTGTCTGTATGGTTTTGAACATGAAATGATTATTCTTGTGATGCATGTGTGAGATGATGATTGTACGGGAGCCTATATGATTTTATTCCATGAAAGTCTTACTGATAACAATAAAATTATGGCATTTCCTTTTTCATTCCATATGGATGCTATATTGTCCTGCTGAGATCTTGTACCGTATGATCCAAACTAACAACACTCTCAAGTTTGTCACACTCAGGAAATGGGAATATGTATGGGTGTGTTATTTTCATGTTGATGTGCAACCATTTATTTTATGCCAAACATTGAATTGAACATAAACATTTGATTATTCCATGTAAATCATGGGCAAGTCCTTCATGATAATCATGTCTTAAAATATTATTGCAAAGAAGATATAGATTAAGATAGATCATATTATTCCCTATAATAGCTAATATTGTAACATGTCTTTTTTGGCAGGAAGGTATTTTTTCCTCTATGGGCTTTTCATGCTGTGGTAGCACGAGGCAGGTTTTCCTTGCCTGCTCCTTCGATGCCTCATGATCGCCAAGTGAGATATGCTTCTTGGAAAATCTTCCATGTTTATCCTGTAGTAGGTTTTTGTTACTAAACTAAAAATAAGTTGTTTATGGGCAGTGGGCTCCTTTTCATTCACTCGTAGCAACTCCACTACTTGTTGCATTTGAGCTACTTCTTTGTATGCATCTCGGGAGCAGTTATGGTAGGCAACATTTTCTTGTGGTGCAGCCATATGGATTTTGTTGACAACTGTATCTACACACAAAGATAAACTGTGATGAGTTATCAATTGTAAGATGATATAAAATTAAATAGTATTCATTGTAATGATGCAGTGATGAATTTAAGGATTGTCTTCATGCCCCTGATATTTCTTGAAATGGCGATTTTGTTTGATAACGTCAGGTAATTGTCTTGTTCCATTTATAAGCTTACCAAAATTTATATTCAAGTAGTTCATAAGCAGTTTGCAGATATATTATAACCCATTCATAGTCCTTCATCTTCTTTAATATTAGCTGGAACTGTCTGAAATAAAATAAAAATTGGCAACAAAATCACCACAAACATTCAACTTTATCTACTGATTTATAAAGTAACCTGCATTTTTAGGTATGCTTGGAACAAATCATTTTGATTGTTGAGAATTTTCACAACTTAAAAGCTTTTAATAACTGAACTGTATGGCTAGGCATGCTTCTGCTCAATGTTAATAAATTATACAAGCTGCTTAGCTGCAAGCTGCAATACATTCTCTTCTAACAAATGGATGTTTTATTGACAAAAATGCCTTTTCATAGGATGTGTAGGGCTTTGATGCCTGGAGATGATGAAAATCTGACCGACGAAGCAGTATGGGAAACTCTTCCGGTAGGATATTATTCATTAGTTGACTAATTAATTTAATCAGTGATATGTTTTGTAATAGACTAGAATAAGGTCCCTCAATGAAACAAATGAAATTGGCATCTCTACTGGCATTTGCTTGGCAATTTAAAATATCCAGATTTGATGACTTTTAAGTAATATTTATTCAAATCCTCGGTGAATTTCCGAGTGTTATCATTATAGTCTATAGAGGAATGAGGAATGTGAAACAACAATAAGATTGTGATTATCCACAATTTAAAATCCGTTGATGTGTATGGCATTGTGGTTGTAGATTATACCTAATTTTGGTTGAAAATTAGTACTCAAAATTCAAGTCTCTTTGTTTTTGCTTTATGGAAAGTAAAAGAAAAGAAGAATCTTCAAGTGCTATAAATATAATTTTTTTTTTTTGAACTTCCCTTTTCTTTTTTTCTGTCCTTGTTTTGCACTGAATTGACAATTATCCTTTTATATATCAAATGTGACTTTCTGACTCTCATTTTAATGATTCATTCATTGGTTGGCAGTTGACTATCTTTTGGGCATTCATTTCGATGTCTGATGACCAACATTCAAGTTGAATAATATTTCACATTTCATTCTTATAAATTGCTGTATATGGTATGCTTTAGAAGTATGGTATGCCCTGTGTTTGTGTGTGCGCTGCATGCAAGGCCACTGGCCAGGGTTTTGAGGGGTGTTTTATAATTTGTGTTATGGAATGTGCTATCTTGTTGAAATGGATAGCCACTGCTTTATGGCTTATTGACACTTGTACAAGGTAGTTAGTAAGTGTTGGTGTCTTTATATCCTAAGAGTAGGGCAGTACACTGGTATGAAGTATGAAACCTTATCCCTTGCATTTAGGTGTGCTCAATTTCATCATAATGTCAATGGTTGTTTCTAGGCAATAGGAGCCTTACAACTACCAATTGCACATCTCTTCTTGGGCGTCAACAGTGGTTATCACCTTTTTATACATTATATAAGTTGATAACTCTAGTTTATCTGTAATGTGTATGATGTTGATAATTTCCTTTCATTGAGGTGATCTTCTAATATTTATGTGCTTTCTCTGTATTTCATTTCTCCTTCCTACATTACAAGTAATCATGTTCAGGGAGGAAAGGGGGGATTTATTATGAATATCTTTTGTTCTCATCTTAATAATTGATAATACCTTATTGAAGACTTGTCTACTACAAAGAGAACATTTTAAGTGTTTTACTCAGTTGATTATGTGATCTTTGTTTTGTTTTTATTTTCCAAAAGTTCAATACTAAATTGTGTAATTCTCTTTTCTAGCACTTCTGGATTTCAATATCCATGGTCTTCTTTATTGCTGCCACAGTGTTCACCCTTCTAAAGATATGTGGTAAGTTTTAAGTTTCTCTTGATAACAATTGTTGATCATATAATGAGCTTCTATTCTGTCTAATTTCATTGTTAACTTGGAGCTGTTTCGTACTATTGAAATATGACTTTATCATTCCCCACCTTTTCTTGATCATATGATGAGCTTCTATTTTGTCTATTGTGTTTGTGATGTTGGTAACAAGGTTGTCAAACTCTCGAGTTAACTAGTAAACTCTTACGTGTTTACGATTCTAGGTGGAGGAAACGAGTTAACTCGCTGTCATACTTTTTTATGGATGAACCCGGGTAAACTCTTTAAACTCGTGTAAACTCTCGAGTCAAGAGAGTTTGAAATCAAAATGTAATTTATGTATTGATTTAAAGAAATCAACTCCTTTTTGAAATGCTTTTACTTTAGTAACTTATGTTTTTATGAATTTATGTATTGTTTGATCATTTATGTAGTTTAATCTTATTTAGTATTAATGTACTATAACACTCTATTATTGTGGTTTTGCTACTTTGCTTTATTGTGGTGTTCAAATGTCAAATTCTATTGTTGCCTTGAGAGCATATATGTCATTAAAAGAAATTTTAATATTTTTAACTCTTTGGGTTGAGTCTATGAGTCTAGTTTACAGAAGCTAGATGAGTTTATGTAGATTCTCGAGTTTGACAACCTTGGTTGGTGAATTTTCCACAACATTTTGCTATGATTTATGAAACTGACTCTTTTAAAGACATTATCTGCCTGCAATATTCTCGGGCAATGACTTTTATTTATTTAACGAAAAATTTAGGAAACCAACATTAGATCGGGTTTTATTTTGAAACTAAGGTGTTCTTACATTTAAACACAAAAAAGATTCTAAATTTATTTTGTAAGTTACGGATTTAATTCCCCGTTTGGTTAAAATTTATCTATTGTAGTTAATCTTATGATTTTTTTGGGGAGAGTGAGAGGTTGGACTAGGGTTTTAAATCACCACTCTTGTCAAATAGTTACAGTTCCTTATATTGGCATTGTGATCAAGAAGTATCCCGAGTTATTTTTATTGATACATAAACTAGATGAAGTTCTATTCATTCCTCAATTTATACCTAGCACTCAGCCTACGAATATTAATTGCAAAAAAGATGAAACAATTTACAACACAGATTGAAGGTATTTGACACAGTTGAACATTACGAAACCAATCTTCCATATTCTGAAAGTCAATTATATATTTGTGATATAAGCTGTAAAAATAAAGGTATACTATAAAAAAGTTCTACATGATGTGTAGTAAGGAATTATGATCACAATAGCATATATATGGCAGATTTGCAATGTATTTCTCTATGCACATTCTAGCATTGCTTAGAATGTTTTCTATTGGTTTGTCAGACTGTAGGAAATGGTGTATTTAGTTACTTCATGTAAAGTACATGGGATGAGATGTCATAACTAATTTTTAAAGGGTCCTTTTAATAAAGCTAATAATGAATTAATGTATCTGTAAAGAAAGGGAAGGAGGGAGAGGTCGTGGGTTCGAATCCCTCCACTAACAAAAAACTTACATTTAACAACTAACATTGGCCAATAAAAAAAAAAAAAAAAAACTGTAAAGAAACAAATTCCTATAAAGGGAAATCAGCACAAACAGTAAGGAGGCATATTTACACAGTGACACTAATGTAAACATTGATGTTGGTACAAAATTGAAGGATACAAGAAGACAAGTATCTAGAGTAGGTTGCCTTCCATGAATACTTCGATTGATACAGATACTAATAAATAAAACATCCTGGAGTCAGCACATATATTCAAACAGTTTTTATTTACAGAACTGAAAAGAATAAATAGTCATTTTCCCGTGTGTTTCTATCACATCTGCATGCATCTATGAAGGTGAGCTGTATTTTCTTCGGTCTATTCCTCCAACAATGAGGATTGATCAAGATGGCTTAGGAAAACAAGTCATTAAATATGTGTAATCGGGGATATATACTGTCTATGTTTGATTTGCTCACAGTATGGTTTTGTGTTACTTTTGGTCGCATTCCTTACAAATTTCACTGTTTGACAGTGATTGATACTCCTCAAACTTTTTGTTACTAACTTTATTTAAATTACCTCCAGGTGATGTTGCAGCTCTAGGATGGTGGGACTTGTTTATTAACTTTGGGTATGATCAATATCTTCTGGTAGATTGTTATGTATTTGACTGTAATCTTGTGCCTTTTCTCCTTCATAGAATCCTTGTATTCTTTTGCAGCATTGCACAGTGCTTTGCGTTTCTTGTTTGTACAAAGTGGCACAATCCAACTATTCATGGAGGCTGTCATATTACAGAACCATGCTCATCATCAAATACCATAAGATACCTAGACTTTAGGACAGGAGGCTTAGTTGTTTACACAGATGAAGATAGACTGCAAAATGGGTTCTGCAATCTACAGGATATCGGCGGGCATATTATGAAAATTCCATTCATTGGTTTCCAAATACTTCTTTTTATGCATTTAGAGGTATGATAATTACTAGCAAAAATCTTGTCATTTATGTTCTTGGAGTTTGTAGGTTTCCTCAATTATTGATTTTCTTTCCTCTTTTTTTTTTTTTATTTAAATTTTAGGGAACACCATCCAGTGCAAAGAATCTGCCCCACTGGGTCATTTTTTCCCCACTTTTTTTGTTGCAAGGAGCTGGAGTTTTATTTGCAGCTTATAGATTAATAGAGAAGATAGTTCTTCTACTCTACAGTGGAGATATTCCTGAAAGATACTCAGCTATAGCATCAAAATCCCGTGAGTGCTTTGGGTTCTTTCGACATGGGTCAAGGTATCAGTTTAGATCTGATTGGCTAGAAAAAATAATTTGTCTTCGGTAGATTCTCTGCTGAACTTAGAAAAACTTGAAAAATTTTATGAACTGACATGGACAGTTTGTCATTGCCTGCACTTTCCCTCTTAACAGGTTGCTTGGTTGGTGGTCAATAGATGAAGGAAGTAGAGAGGAAGAAGCTAGACTTTTTTGTGCTGGGAGTCCTGGGTCAGTACTCTACCCTACATTATGCCTTTATATTGCATATCTTTAATGTCATTAGCGTTTTTCCCCCCATGCTTGAGAGCTTTAAAATCCTGGAACCTGGTTATCACTTTCATATCCTTCTCTTGGAAGTCTCAAGTTGTGTAGTGTAACGATTTATTTTCTTCTACTAAAATTAGCAAAGTTTTCTGTGTCTGTTTCAAAAATAGAATTGTGGAGATCTTGCTCAATTCTGATTTACCAGTGATAGTTATTACCATGTCAGTTAACAATTGGAGTGTGCTTGCAATAAGACGAGCTTTTGTTCTTTCTCTTTATGCTCTCAAGTGGCTCTTACGACATTTAAGTATTTTCCCCTTATGTAATTGCTATTTTCAACAGTATATAATGTTAATCAAACTTTTCTCTAATTATATGTGATTTGATTTACTATTTAGGTATAATACTTTCACGCCTGATACAGTGAAGAAAATGCCTAGGGCAGATCTGGTTGAGGAGGTAAAGATGTTTCCTTATATCAAAATATGTAGCTACCACGTTATTTAGTCTTTCCTTATTTAATATTACCTTAGTTAAACCAATTACTTGAGCAGGTTTAACCTCTTAAATACATTTCAATAATCCCCCTTGTAACTCACAGATTTGGAGACTACAAGCTGCACTGGGCGAGCAGACACAAGTTACAAGATTTAGCCAGGAGGAGTATGAAAGACTTCAAAATGTAGCATTCTCAACTATGATTTTACTATTAAAAGTAGTTTATATAATCTTGTACAAACATGCTTGTTATTAGTTTGTAGGTTATTTTTGTTCATTGTTTGTACTTGAATGACTGTCAAGTGTATCAGGATCTAACACACTTCAAATTGAATGGTAAATCTATCAGGAGAAGATCTTATGCAGAATTTGCTTCGAGGAGCAGATTAATGTGGTCCTACTTCCCTGCAGGCATCACATTCTTTGCAGGTACGAGCCCTTGCTTTGCTCGAGTCTGATACTTTTCTGTCACTATCCCAATTAACTTTTCTGTACTCAAGCCCCAAAGAGGAAACTCTAAGGGGCAGTTTGGTTTGAGAGAATATTTTCTTCTTTTATTTTTAATAATTATATTTTCACTTTATTTTCTGTTTTGAAAAGTTTGTATAACAAATAATGGAGACAGAAATAAATTCACTGTTTCCTTTGCAAACTTCTGAATACAGGAAATAAAATAAAAATAAGGTGCCATTTTTATTTTTATAATTGAAAGTAATCAAGTAAGAACAGAAAACGTTTTCTGAAACCAAATGGTCTCATGTGCTTTGTATTACCTTTTATTTTAGTGAGGAAATTTCCAGCAGTATGCTGCTTTTGTAAAGAATCTATTCGTTAAATTGCATGCAAATATGTTATCAGCGACTTGTGTTTAAAGATATTGATTGTTTCTTTCTTTCCCTTTGCTTTGGACTTCTAATGTGGATAATAGCACTTGCTGCGAAAAATGTAAAAGGTGCCCTGTCTGTCGTGGACCAATTGAAGAAAGGATGCCAGTATATGATGTATAGACTGAGTTCAATGAAGATGTATAGGTATTTTACTGACCATCAGCTTGTGATTTTAGACGAGGCAAGCACTGAGAATTATCAAAATCTCTGCTCATAGATATGATGAACATCAGAAGTTGTATAGAATTTTAAACATGTGTTACCCCCCTCCCCCCATTTTTTTCTTCCATAGTGCATTCTTGCAATTCTGAAGGGATTGCCAATAGTTGCATTGTCTTGAATTTTGGTACCATAAGGATTTATCTACACCAAAAATGAAAGATGACATATTTGAGGTTTTATCTGTTTTGACGTTGGTCTCAGCCTCATGTAAGGAGTCATGGTTTTATCCTTAAAAAGTCAATTTCAATAGGTTTAGGTGAATTATCTTTGGTTTCGACTCCTAATGTGAGATTGTTTGTCGTACTGGAACAATATCTATTATACTTGTAGAAGGTAGACTATAATGTAGTCTGGAAAAAAAAAAAAAAAGACTAAGGTGGTCGTATTTTACAGACTAAACTTTAAACAAAAAGTTGATGGATAAGTGTGGTTGTAGGTAGGGATATACGCCCCTTAGGATGCCTGCCATGGGAAACATTTCTCTCACACAAGGAGCAAAGGAAAAAAAATGATACGTAAATACTAAAATAAATACGTGATAGTCAAACAGGACTTGTTGAATGTTTGGTGGGGGTTGCCTCATTCATTTCTTAGTCTGACAAAGCGTCCTTTTCTGCTAGAATTTGTCTTTGTCCATCGGCTTTCACTTAGAATTGTAAGGAACTGGGCCCTGAATTGTGACTTTTTTCTAGAACTGGACTATATAAGATATTAGATGAAGTATTTCATTCTAGAATTTTCTTTCTACAGATATTTCTTCATACACTAGCAGTGAGAAAAAATAAAATAAAAGATATCCTTACGTATAGTCAATGTGTATTATATGGATCATAGGGTTGGCAAATATGTAATCTTCACACTTACGTTCTAATCAACTAAACTAATAGACTAATTATGTTAAAAATAATTAATGTTGTTATATATAACATTAAATTTTTTAATGTATATTTAATACACATAAGTTTATATAATAAATTTTGTAATAATTAATTTTTATTTAATAATGTATTTTATTACATATATAAATTTTGATTAGATTATATGTAAGGGTATTTTCATTTTTTCCCCTTACTACTGAATACACAGGAAGAAAATCTCTTTAATTCTTTAAAGGTTGAATGTAGGTTGAGGTGCAGGAAAATTATCCTTGTCTTTTTTTAGTCAATATTGATGTTTTTGTTTTATTATCATATTATAGTGTAAAATAATTATCAATTTTATTGACGATTAATTTTTGTCAAGACTTAATTAATTACTTTTAGTAAGACTTTTTCTTTTAATAAATTTTTTTATCTGTTCAATTTTATTCAAACAAATATAATGTTGGTTCACTATTGATTTATTAACTCTACAGTGATAAGTGCAAGGTGGGAGGTTGAATCTGAAATAAGAAGTCTTAGATAATTTTTTGTTATGCTAAAAAAAATAAAAAATTGAGCAATAATACATTGATTTTAGAATATTATAATAAGAAGTCCTAGACTTCTGGTCAATGGTTCAATTCGGACATGTCTGCAGCGTAGTCCATATCGGAGAGATCATGTTGAAAGTCATTGAGTTAGCATATTTATGCAATTTGCAACTTCTCACTCCAAAGTCTAAACTAATTTCTTGTTTCTAATTCTACTATTTGACTGACAGATAGCAAGTCAAATCTGTTATTGTTCTTCTTATCGCCTAGCTTCAACTGAACATTGTCCATCACAATATATTACATTTTTATCCATAAACTGCTCACATCACAGTATTTGTGGGGGGCCACAACTACGTAGATTCTTTGTAATCTTTGTATATTTTGTGCAACTATTAAAACAAATTACTCATTTTGCTCAAATTTTGGTTTTATTGCAAAAAAGTTTATTTACTTTTTTCTTTGTCAGAAAGAAAATAGGAGTAAGGTTTTCAAGAACATCTATATATAGTCCAGTGCTTCATGACGGTGAATAGTAAATCTTAAAATGTTACACAATTACACGAAGATTTGACACCAAAACAGAGTAACAAGTAACAACTAACAAGAATTTGTTGCACCTAAGAACATACTCTAGGAATACAATAAAACATTTAAGATAAAACAGTCTTCGAAATAACATCAACATAAAAGGTCCATTTCTAATGACTCAGATACATTTCCACCTCACCAAAGCCTAGTAATTGGTAACAACAAAGTTAGAACATTTTTGAGGAGGCGATTCTTCTCCACAGGAAGCTGTGAATGGCACTGCTTCCACTACAGACTTTGTGCCGGTAATTTTATTTTCCCCTTTATGAATCTTGTCATCGATCATAAGAGCAAAGCCCTCGAAGCAATCCTCCAAGCTTCTGAATGCTTCATCAGGATAGAGAGTACTAATCTCAACATCACCAAGTCCATCTATGTTGAAGTTAACTTGACAACCTTTGATGAATATGTCATGAGTGAAAGATGCCACAATACTTCGCGGTATGCAATTTTCTGCACATGCACACAACAAAAGTAATACTCATGCAGTGTGGGTGAGGAATGCTTTTAATGAGTACACATACCCTACTTTAGTACTTGAGATTATAATTGTAGATCAATTTAATCTTGGCTTTACAAATTAATCTTTAGTAAATATCATTCACTTTAATCCCTTTTTGTGATATTTATTCTCACATTAAAGATTACAGAAAAGGGTATTTTGTAAAATCAAACTTTTGTAAAGTTAGAGACTAAGTAATCAATAGGGACTAAAATAGGGGTCTGTGCCCTCTTTATAAACATAAATCATAAAATATGGTCAAACTTATGAGACACAAAAAAGGAGGAATTTGTCAATGACTGAACCTGCAGCTACTGCCAGAAGATCATCTTCTGAGATGGTCACTCTGGGGATTGTAAGGCCAATTTTCTTTTCCCACAAAGAAGCTAGCTCGTTGATGCTGTAACAGTTGTTAGATGGTCGAAAATGAACATTTTTGTTGACTGTCCTGGCATCATCAACAACTTTCATTGTGAACTTTCCAATATCAATGCCATCAACAAAGTAAGCTGCACACATGAAGAAGAAAAAAATGTCACAGTTAATTGTTTAGTGATAGTTGATTTCAGGAATAGGACAATTTGTTCAATAAATGTATGGAATAGTAGTTATTTTTGTTTACTTATTATACCTTTGACATTGCCATGACCATATATCTGTAACTGATCCAAAGGTGGAGGAAGCTGTGATGGGTGGCAATTGTCATAGTAAGGCCAAGAAGCAATGGAATTGCAACAGATATTGGTGTATGGAACCCCAGATTCCTCAACCACACGCCTAACCAGTCGCTTCTCCTTGTACATTGTTAGGCCTGGCTCCACAGGATCTGCTTTGTACACATCATGCCCAAACTCCGAAGGCAAAAACCTCTGCAACATTACATTATAACACGTAAGAGATTCTACATTAAACATTGAACTCTTTAGGTTAAAAGTTAGTAAATAAATAGTAATGATTTAGCAGTGAAGAGACTTGTGCTGTTTAGATTCCGTTGAACATAATATTTGGTAGGGTCTCTCCATATGAAAATCGTCGTTCATCAATACCACTATTCACTATATTATGAGATATAAGATTGATTGAGTGATTAAAAAAGATAAAAGGAAAATGAGAAGTCACATTTTCAAATCCTCTTAATTGACATTTATAATAAAATTAACAATCTAATATTTTACCGGATAAAAAAAACACTATTCACTACACTACTGTGCACCTCCGGTGGGATAAATCACATAGTAAATGGACGTTTTTTTTTCAATAGTATAATGTTTATAGACATAATAACTCTTGCTACATGAACGGTTTGTTGTCATTAATTTGTTTCGATAGTTACAATATAATAAAGAAAAAACAATCACCTACAAAATGAAACGTACTTAATTTATTATTTATATTTGTGTCGGTGCACGAACCAGCTGTTTTCATTTTTTTAAATGTAAAAAAGAAGAGGAATTTGCCATTTAATAAATTACTAGAAAACAGTAAAATTGTACCTTAATAGTCTTAACCGATTTCATGGCCTCTACAAGTATAAGCTGATCCAGCAAGCTCTTAGCCCCAATAGCAGAAATGACAATGTCTATTTCATACTCTTTCAAAATCTTTTCCACAAAGTCCTTGTTATTTATCACACCCTGCCACAAAATACAACACAACAGATTATTATATATGAAAGAAACTAATGAAACTTACCACATTCTTTTAAACATATTATTTATCATAAAAAAAAGTTCACATAAGTCAACTAAATATACAAAATATGATGACTTACGTGAATGACAATGGCACCTTTGTCTTGGAAGTTTTTGACAATGGCATCCTTGGAAGCGTTAAGAGGTCCCGGCCGAACAAGCAAATAAGTGGGGTGTGCTGAGATGAGGCTTTCCTCGGCCACAAATTTGCCTATGAAACCTGTTGCTCCGATGATGAGAACACGACCCTTGGTGGGAATGGCTGGTGGTGAAGTTACCATGCTTCTGGAATATTGGATATTGAAAGTTAATGTTATGATGACAATTTGGGCATGCAATACCAAAAGGGTGCTAGCTGGTTTATATAGGACAAGTGTACGTTACTAGAGCTAGAAAAAGCAATAGTTACGTTAGGGGTAGTGTGATACTGTGATGCATGTAGTGCACTAGTGCTCCAAATATTTTTCATCTACTCTTCAACACACACATGACTCTTTACTTCATACTGTAAATATAAGTAGGAGTGTTCCGCCTAGATTGTCATATCGAATTTTAGAATATCATTTTTTTTATACATAGAAGAATATCAAATTCAAGTGCTCATATATATACCCAAAATGGACTTAAGAGTGAAAAATTTGGAGAATTTGAAGGAGATTTTATTTTATGTTAAAACTTCATTACTATCGCTTTAGACAAAAAAAGAAGTTATGTATATCTATTATACATAAAAGAAAAAAAAAATGGCTTTTCTACCAAATTTAAGTATGCTATCTCCGCCTCGTCCTTAATATATGCCTTCTTTGACTGATAGATAGTTGCATCTTTCGTCCACAAATGACGTGAAAACTAAAAAAAGAAAAGGAAAAGAATAAGGAATTATTATTTTTTTATCAAGATCATTGCACGGCTGCTTGAATTTAAGATCCATTTATTTATGTCTTTTTTACTATATAAAATTTCCATTTTAAAGAAAAACATGTTTTAAAAATTTGTGAAGATATTTAATTTAAATAAATAAAATTAAAAAGATTAATATTACTTTCTTAAGTTGAAATAATAAATTATTCATAAAATATTTTTTTTGAAAAACTTATTACACAAATGAAGCCCAATAGCTTCTGACACGTAATTTTTTAAATTTACGATAGATTAATTTTAAAATGATAAATAATATCAAATTTTATATTTAAAGTATAAAGACAATAATTAAATAAATTTGGTTTCGAATTATGATGCTCTATAATTAGTGGATGCTTACAAACGAGACATATATCTCTCTGACAAAAATTGAATACAAATCCAATATAACTAGCGAAGTGTTTAGTAAGGAAAATAGTTGTTTTTAATTTTTATTTTTGCAAGACATTAGAAAACAATAAATTTAATATATATGTATTATCAGTATATATATTTTCACAAATAACTAACAGAATTTGATCATTTTTTTATGAAATTATATTTATTATATTTTTTTCGGTGAAATCTATTTATTTATTAAACATTGATAATACAAATTATTGGATATTTATTTAAAAATACTTTAATAGTAAATATATAAATTAAATTTTGAAAAATAATTTTTATAAGTTAAAACAAAATATACATTATTCTATATTATCAATATAAAATTTATCCAGGTATACTATGTATTAATACCATGATGATTGCAAAAAATATATACTCTATTTTTTAATTAAATCTTCATTTAAATTCATATCTATTCTTAACTTTGATTTATTTTCAATATTAACATCAACAACATTTTTAACCCAAGTTAATTGAGGTCGGTAGTAGATGAACCTAATAATAAAACATAAATGGGATAGAAAGAGAAAAGGAGAGGGGAAGAAAAAAGAGAAAATAAGATAAAAGAGAAAAAAAAGGGTGAAAGGAAGAAGGGAGAAAAGAAGAGGAAAAGAACTAAAACAAGGAAATGAATGGAACATAGAACTACTAATGAGTGTAACCCTCCACCAAGTTTATAGTTTTTCTCCACTCCGTCCTAAGACATACCGTTCGTCAATCTATATGTCACTCTATTAGGTCTTGTTTAACTATCTTTTCTCATGTAAGTTTCGGTCGACCTCTGTCTCTCTTTGTGTCGAGCTCTTCATAACAAACTATTGTTCTTACGGGATCATCCAATGGTCGTCTCATAACATGCCCAAACCACTTTAATCCATGTTCCCTCATCTTTTCACATACCGGTATCACTGATACCTTCCTTCGAATATCCTCATTTCCTTGGATTTCTTTTCATTATTAGAAAATATGTTCTTAACATCAATTTTTACGGACTTATGACATCAGTTGTGAATTGATGTTAAAATTAACATTGTTAAAAGTATTTTATTTAACATCGGTTATGAAAATCGATGTTGAAATTCACTATATAACATCAATTTTTCCAAAATCGATGTCGTATTGTAAGAACTACACACAAAAAATACAAAAAACAACATCGAAGGCAGCAGAGAGTAAAAAGAAAGAGAAAAAGGGCCACAAGGCCCATTAGGTCAAAATTACAGCAGTATAAGAAGCACAAGGAAGGAACACTAAAAAAAAAATTGCATAGCTAGGCGCGGATCCCAGAGAAGGCAAATCGAGCCAATCGGAGGTCAACATTTGGCGCCTCCGTTAGAGAAGAGGTCTCCTCAAGTATGTCTCATTCTCCCACTCTCTTCTTTCTTCCTATCTCCCTCTCTTCTGCTCCTTCTTCTTCTTTATGTTTTTTTTTCTTCTCTTTTGAGTTCCCTTTGGTGATTTCGTTCAGAGTAGACTCTACTAGATGTTTATTATGGTTTTTCATCTTCTTCATTGTGCTTTTCCTTCCATTTCCATGTCATTGAGTTTGCATTTCTTTTCTTTTTCATTTTCGGAGCTTTCCGGCCACCACCACACACCGCCCATACCACTACCTCGCGCCGCCAAGCCCCCTTGCCCCTGGTGTTATGGGGCCATGCTTCTAGCGCGGAAGCTTCTTCTCCTTTTTCGCGCAGCCTTGCTGCTGGTTGTTGTGCCCAACAGTGAAATACGGGTTGGACCGGGTAGCCCTGACTCAGTTCCAACCCTTTTTTTTTTACTTTTTGCAATCTATTTTTCATAAATACACCCCCTAAAACCAATTACATAATGCTTTTCTGCACCTCACGTTTCATAAATACACACCCCTAAAACTAATTAAATAATATTTTTTGCACCTAACGTTTTCATAAATACACCCATTTACAGCTGGGCCTGGCCCACTTTGAAACACCCATATACTACTATTTGCACTCACATTTTCATAACTGCACATCCCTTTACAGTTGGGCCTAGCCCACTTTGAAACAAAATAGATATTACTGTTTGTACCCTCATTTTCACAACTGCACATCCCTTTTAGGTTGGGCCTAGCCCACTTTGAGACAATGCACATGATGTTGTTTACACCTCCCATATTCATAAATGCACCCCTTATCTGTTGGGCTTAATCCATTTTGAAATTAAATAAGCACTGCTGATTGCATCCCCCTTTTCCCTTTATGCACTCCTAATTACTAAGTGTACTCCCCACTTTTATTCTATCCCTTTCTATTTCTATTTTGATTTATTTGATTATGTAATGTTATGTCAATTATTCATTAATTTTTTTAGTATTTGCTTATGTTTCGTGTACTCCATGCTGGGTCTCCGACTCGCTTGGTAGTGTTTCAATAACACGTGGATACATTTTGTGAATATCATGCTGGGTCTCCGACTTGCTTGATTTCGTAGAGTTTACCACAAATTCAAAATCTTTTCTAAAAAAGCTAAAAATATTCAAATAAAGGATCACTCAATTCTCCTTTTTCTCAAAATTACACATTACTCAAGATCGCTTCAAGGTCCAATGCCTTAAGCGATTCTCTCCACTTTTTCTTAAAATTCAACGTCGTTTCAAGGTCCAACACCTTTACGACTCTTTTTCACACAATTAAAATAAATTTTTCAAAAAAAGATGAAATCAATTCAACGCACAAGCTCTTTTCAAAAAAGAATTACGTAAGTCTGATTTTCTCATTGCACTTGGGAATACGTAGGAGCAAGGGCAAACTCCTTGTCGACCTAAAAAACTAAAAAAAATATAAACTCTTCTCTTTTCTAAAAAATAAAATTTTGATTTCTTTTTCTGAATAAACAAAAATAAAATAAATATAATTCATGTTTTTAAGGAAAAACAAATAATTAAAAAGTCACTTTATTTTTAGCATACTCGATTAAAGGTTTTCGTCTTCATGACGGACGCGTGGGGTACTAACACCTTCCCCATGCGTAAGAGCACCTTTAGTGCAGGATCTTAGAGAAAGATCTTGAGTTGAAGATCTCTGGTTTTCAAGATCCACCACTAAAGGGGAGATGAGGATCTCCACGTGGAGATTTGGGTCTTCCACGAGAACCCTCAAGATCCACCCATTTTTCAAAAAAAAAAATATATTTTTATGACTATAGACCACAAAATGGGCAGGGAGTAACAACCCACAACCCAACAGAAACGGGAAAAAAGAAAAAAGATGTTGAATGGACTATACCTGAGGGAAGCAGAGGAGGAGGAGGCTCGGACTACAGAGGAGGCACCGTGAGAAGGAGGGGGAAGAAGGAAAAAAAAGAAAGGAGTAGGGAGGTACCGGAGGGGGAAGGAGGCGAACGGTTTTTGGTTTGGGGGAGGGGGTAAGAAGCAGAGGAAAAAAAATTGGGGGGGGGGGGGGGGG
>PYAF01001681.1:1165397-1180941 GCA_007407185.1 Glycine tomentella | reverse complement strand
ATACTTGCAAACAAGACGTGTTATGCATACAAGAGGAATTCATCAACAACTTCAAGCAGACTTGGTAGAGCATATTTGGGAACATTTCGGTCACGAAAATGATGAAAATTGATTTTTCTTTAAAATTAATGTCTTGCTTTTTTTATTATCAATTTTATGTATTTTTCACTTATTTAACATTTAGTTATAAATAAAATTAGTTAAATTTTATCATTTCTTAATATTAATATTTTTTTTCTATGTTTGGTTAATTAAAATTTATTACTTAATTAATGAAATTTAATTTAATCAAAATTAAAAAAATTTAAAAGTGGGGTCCATGTGGGATCTATTAAAAGTTATCTAAGATCTCAATTTGAGATCTACCACTAAAGAAAAAAAATGTTACAGATCTTAAGGGATCTTCAATCTTACATGGCATTGTGGGATCCGCCAAAAAGTAAGCTAAGATCCCAAATTGAGATCTAGCACTAAAGGTGCTCTAAATGACTCTCAAACTTTTTTTCTCTAAAATCGTAGACTACATCTTATCTTTTGATTTTTTCGACATTTTTCTTAAATAAAAGTTGGTCACACTCTCTCTAGTTTTCTCTTTTTTGGAATTTTTTTTTTTTTCATCGGTGTGCCGTTGTCGCCTATTACGTTGCGACATGCATCAATATCGTCTAGGAACAAAAGAGGATGAAAAGGATGGAGAGTATGTTATCTCGTAAGTGTTTTACCAGCAGCAGCAAGTCAAATTTGGGGAAAAGGGCGACCAGGATATTCCTGAAATCACTGAAGCAACTACAGTTAAAGTGGATCCAGTCACTCCCAAATCTGTGACTCTTGAACCTCCTCGTATTGAAAACCGATGTTCAAATCTAGACCTAGGACAAGAATCACATCACATTCCTTAGGTAAAACATCAAACTGTGTTTTCTTAGTAAATGTATTTTTTTTTTATCATATGCCACAAACATTTTCTTCTTGCGTGTTTTTCTTTGTTTTAGGAAGAGAATGTATCACATAATGAAAATGTAACTGTTCTTTTACAATCATATGTTGGACCCCTTTTTTCTTCATTCAAAATCATTTTAAGCATTTAATCTGGATTTAATATTTGGCATGTCTTTTGCTAAGATGTCAAAATCAAAATGAAAGTTGCTATTAATCTAATATAAAAGGTCTATTTGTGGTTTTATTTCTATGCCACCAAATATCTAATTTTCTCCGGTTATAGTGAATTAGGCTAATTTGATTAAAGTATGTGCAATGATCTAGCTTTTTTTAGAGTAGATATTTATTTCATATGGTTTTGCTCCCAATAGATGCGTGCTTACCTTTTTTAGAGTAGATATTTATTTCACCTGACCACTTTGCTAAGATTCTTGATGTCATTTTTTTAAGACCTGAATGACAATGATTTAAAAATTGTGAGATTAGTTTTGATAGTGGCCCCTTGTGGGAAATGTGAAAAATAGCACCTACAGAAGTCGATAATTCTTGATTTCTTCTGTTTTGGTCTTCTGCACAATATTATTCCAAAGCATCCTCAGACGGATTGTTTAGAGGACCTTCAGGCTGATTGTGAAGATCTTGCAAAAGATGATCTATTGATAGTAGAAACTCAAAATAATGAAGGGATAGATAATATAGAAAATGCTGAGGAAGACTCAAAATGGTGGGATAATGAGTCACAGAATCTGTTGAGCTCACAACAACTTGATGAAGCATTGTTCCTGTGTGATGATCTCCTTCAAAGCCAGTCTCCCAAGAGGGATGGGGAAAATGAGCACAAGAAACGACCTAGTCTTTCTGCTTATGCTGATCCAGGACCAGAGCATCTGAAGAAAGATATCGAAGAGTGTCAAAATCTTGTCCTTGACACTGCAAATGTAGTGCCTGAGGTCAGCTGGTATATTCATGCTCTCAATGATTCGGCATTACATTGAATTCATTTTAGTTGTCACTACTACCTAATTTTCTTCATTGGTAATACATTTTTTTGTTTCTGTAGGATTTCGGTTCACAGGATAGCTTTGTTTCCTGGTGTGCCAGCAAAGCAATCGACTAATATGGTTCTTCACCTCAGATGGAAGTAAAGTTTTTTGTAATATTTTTTTTGAGAACTTCTCATTTTAGGATCAGGGCAAAATTGAGATGTTACTTTGCTTGATTACTTGGGTTGTAATGGAAGGCAGTGAACTTGTGTTTTGATACTTTGACTAACCATGCTGAATCCATCCTTGCTTTTGTTGTGGTGAAATTATAGTATGTCCCTTCCAGGTTCTCAGATCTTTGATGTGGAACTGACTTGCCCACATGTATACAGACACGTGTTTCTCGCTCTGAAAGTGAAAGATACACATGGTAGTTACTGTTTTTAAAACCTTTGAAGTATAATGTCCCTATAATCAAATGCATTGTCTACCATTAAACACTTGAAAAAAATGTGTTGTAGTGGTGCCAGATTCATGAACATTAAAAGTGTTACAGTTTATTCCAGGTTGTGTTGGCCTGTAACTTGTAGGAGCTACCCACGAACATGCTTTCATTTTCAGGGGTAGCATTAATGCCTTTTGGAACTGGAGAGTGCCCCGCAAGAGCACAAGACCGAACCCTTTTTAATCATTTCTTTACAAACTGGCCAAGGTGTGTCATAAAGTGATAATAAAAGTACTAAGATTTAATGCTGGCTTTGATGTTGTGAAAAAATAAACAGTGACCTATGTTTTAAAACCAATTAGAACTAAGTAAAGTTGTCCAACAAATATATAAAATGTATTCTCTAGACTTAAGACAGACAATGTAAAACTTCCTAACAATCTTTTTAATCTTTTAAACCTTTTTCTTTTTATACTTTGTATTTAATTAGAGCATAGTAATCAAGGAAAATTTAGTTCAGTTGATTGAATAGTGTGTGAGAGTTGTTATAAATTTTCTGGTACTTGTCTTCGATTTCCATAAATAAAAAAAAATCACAACATAATAAGTTTGTTTATACTCTCTATTGACATCATGCTACTAGTTTTGGAGAGGTAAGAACAGCTGTATTTTCTGATGCATAATAATATGATGCAATTATGAGTTGATCACCTTATCTTCTTGCCTTGCCTTTGTCTTGATTTATCCCCAATGTAATTGTAAATCTAGAAACATTTGAAAACCCTCCCCCCCTTTCTATGTTAGCTTTGGATTCCTTCATCTTAATGTGTCATTCTACAAGAGAGACAGACACTATAAATGATTCCTTTGCGGTCTTTGTAGAAGAAAATTGTGGGTCATCTAACATGAGAGAATCCAAATCATAATGAAATTATGTCTCTCATTCTAGTGCAATCTTTCACGAGGCACCATAAACCGGCCATGGTCAGTTCATAGTGTTCAAAATATGACTGTTAGACCAAAGACAATGCTAGCTGTGATGTTATTCCCAGACAAATGATCTGGCTTAGACAATGACGAGCACAAAATTAAACTTGTTTTTGGTTCAGTTCATTGGGGCAGATAAGTCAATCCAATCATATTACTTTCTTTGGAGTTTATAGTGCAAAATACTTTTTTCTTCCCATATTGCACAACAGCTCTAACGTCTGAATTATATTGCTTGTTGGATAAAAAGAACAGCAATGCGTTAGTGTTTTTTTTTTTTTTTTTTTTTTTTTTAATAATGACTTTGTCACCAATATATAGCAACATTGCATCATATATGTTGGTTAGACCTATGAAATTATAAGTCTTAATCTTAATATGAACATTAAGGTGGATTTTGCTATCGATCCCGAACATTTGGAAGAAAATATCTACAACAATATTTTATATCAACACTAAAAGAAGAAGTCTAAAGCAATATCTCAAGATTCTAATAAACTTCCTTTAATTAATCACTACTAATCATGATTCTTGGATATTTTATTGTTTATTGTGTCAGGCAATAGTTGCAGGGAATGTCATTCCGTTAGGGGTCTGACTAATCAACACCATGCAACATTGTGGGTGCATCTAATCTAATTTATGTTGACGAATTAACTGAGAACTCGTAGTATATTCTATAAGCTTGTAAGACACAGCACTTTTTGTTACACATTTTATTCTCCCTCCCTACTTTCAGGGGAAACAATGAAATGAATCACGGGTTTTAATCTGAAGACACTTTTATTTGGGTACCTTATACCTTATAGTCATTAATATAATAATTGTATATAGATACATATTGACAAAATGTGTGCAACATTCATTCACTTGTGGAATGATGGTAATGGTTGTCATTAAAGGATAAGAGAGAATAGATATAAAGAAGAAGAAGAAGAAAAAAAGGGATAAGAGAGAAATATAAAATGAGTAGAGGGGGATGTATCAAAAATGGAAACGAAAGGAGAGGGAGGGGACCAAGACAAGGTGTGACTGGAAAAGAATCAAAAGGACGTGGTGTGGTGGTGTGGTGGTGTGGTGGTGGGGCTTTAGGATAAGGGAGGCGCACGTGGATGCCCTAAGCCTGCAATTTGACCACACTATTGTCTCTCCCCGGTCTATGTCATCCACAGACACAACACAACATTTTGACTCATCATATTAGTTAGTTTTCATTGTTGCTTATTGTGTTCTTCAAGTTAATAATAAACAATATATTTTTTGGATTCATGATGTGAATTTTTTATACTCATGTTTTTATCTGCATTGCGAATATTCTCGGCCCATAGTCGAATATTAATATTTGGATCGAGATAAAATAGGAGACAGAGAAAAGGAGTATATTTTTAAGCTGTTTAATTTATTTATTTTTTAAAAAAGAAGAAGTAAGAATTGAGCCCTCTCTTTTTACTTATAATAATATTTTATTACAAAAACAATTTTCTACTTATAAAAAAATAAAATATAATTAGGATGTGTTTGAGTATAGAACTTAATTGTTTATCAAATATGTACCTGTCCTATAAGTGCATATGTATAAGTTATTTTTTTTTATAAATGAATATAAAATAAAATAATATGTTTTCATAAGTTATGCTTACTGAACTAAGTTCAAAATAATTTGTGATCAAATAATATGCTATTTTCATTCATTATTAGTGTTCCTGCCTTAAGTTTATTGCATCATCAGACTCATTATATTTGAGACATTGTTAATTTTTACTTGCATGAACTTTCATATTTTGGTCTTTAAAAGATATTTTGATGAGTTAATTAAGAAAGGATGATGTTTATAATTTATCATTGAACTTAATTCCCAAGTTATGCGAGTCATTTTTTGGTGTACTAATACACTAACCCCCAATCGAGGCTAAGGGATTAGAAAACATTTATGTATAATCCTTTGTGTTCTATCATGTATCAATGTTTTTATCTCAAATTTGTTGCATTATAGATTCAACATACTTGAAATATTAAGTATCTTTGAAGGATAAAATTGTGAGATCCCTATAAATATCAAAATAAATAATATCTTTAATATCATGACCTGAATAATATAACAAACTTGAGGTTGGAACATTAAAGTTAGAAAAAAGACAAAGGTCACACACCTGAGCTACAAGATCCTTTATGGTCTTGGCTTCAACAAGAAAAAACATTTCAGTACACAAAAAATCTTATATCACTTAAAAATCAAGGCTAAGAACTGTTTCAAAATACTATTCTCTCTTAACCTTCTAAAGTAGTTTTTAAGCAAAAAAAATTCATGCAAGCTAAGGTAACAATACTTTGCATGCAGTAACTCTACCACTGCAACAAGTTTAAGATCCAGACAATAAGAAAATAATTCATCATTTTCAGCCTGTGCGGCTAAATCCAATCTATTACAATCTAATTTTTTATATTGTAGTTTGAACATACAAAATTTGATTAAGTTCATTTCTTTGAGTCAAAACCCTTTGTCCCAGATTAATATTCCTTATTCCTTAAGCGATATATATCTAATTTTTTTATGGAATATATCTAATTTAATTAAACAATAAGACTAAATAATTTACTTAAAATTTTCACTACTAAGTTCACCAAGCAGATTTTTACTAAACATTCAAACATGCTGGACTCAAACAATAAAACTTAATAAAAAATTATCTATAATATCCGAAAAATTGAATCGTATCATGATATAAAGCAGATTAAATAGAATATAAATGTTTATTTTTCACAAATAGAATACATTCAAATTTATTTTCTTATTTCAATCTTTAAAATTATAATATCATATTTTTAAAATTTATTAGAAAAATACTAAAAATTAATGTTTTTTTATTATTAATCATGATTAATAATAACTAAGAAGTAAACTAAATATATATATCATAAATAAATAAAAAACAATTAAAATCATTTCTTCAAGTATCACGTGTGCATCCATTCATGTTTGAATTCAATAAACAACTCATTGAACCACATTTATGTACGGTGTTGCCCTAATTGTACACCAACAAAAGTCTGAATCCCTATCATTATTTTGTTTAAGTAATAAATTGACAATTTAGTTTTTAAATAATTTTTCATTATTAGTTTAATATTTAAATTTCATCCTAGTATAAGTCAGTTGGTACATTAGAGAATTTGTATCTCACTCAATCTTTTTTACATTTCAATTTTATAAAATGACATAGTTGATATTTATTTTTTTGGTAGCGTGACATAATTGATATTAGTTCTTCAACAACTAATTATACAAAATTAAATCGATAAAACTATACCACAAGGGAAAAACAATTTTGCAAATTAAATTTCTAATTTATCGTGATTCAATTTCTAATACTTTTATATAACTGCAATAGTTCACATCCTACACATTTATTAATATGTATTCATTCATTTATCGTGTTGATAAATCTTTTTCTTTTTCTTTTGGGAGTATTGATCATCCTCAAGCTGACAAAAGAATTAGGGGCATTAGTTACAGATGTAGGGCCCATTCATCTGGATACGTGGCACACGTGAAAGTGGGCTGGAAGCCAATAATTCAATAAGGCCCACCATACATAAACATTTGACCATAAACTCAAGCTTTTTAATGCCTGGTTTAGCTAAAAGAGCGGTGTCTAGTAGTGTTTTAAACACTTTTTTTTTTCTGACAAGAGAGAGAGAGAGAGAGAGAGAAAGAAAGAAAATAAGAACACTTCCTTTTTTTCTTTTTTACCTTCTTCCTTCTAGACAAAAAGAAAACACTTATTTTTCTTTGAGACTGGAAAAAAAAAGAAGCACTTGTTTTTCTTAATACTTATGTTTACATTAGACCAAGTTGAATGTATTGAAAACTAATAAATTTCCATTAAAAGACTTTATCTAATGTTGTTAGGTTGAAGACAAGAGAATAACTACACTCCCATATTCATCAAAATGGGAGAACAAGACGATTCATGGCAACCTTCCTTCTTGTTAGTGCACACCTACCAAAGGTCTTTGTCCTACCTATTAGTTGAACTCAATTCATGTTTCCTAATAGTATCTAACCATCATAAGTGGGTCGCTTTATTTGCTTTTAGAAAGAGGCTCAATCATTAAATACATTAAATAATAAGTATTTTTTAAAAAAGAAAATCATGTTTAAGCTAAGAAAAATATTATAAATAACAAAGTTCTTTTTATAAATATTTAGCAAAACTGAATTTTTAGGCTTCGAACTTAAAAGTTAAAACTATTAAATATACTAAAATAATCATTTATCAATTCATCCATGCTCTCAATGATAATAATTAACATGCATATAATATACTAGTACAATTTGAAATTATTAAAATAAGTTAGGTATACTTTAAAAGCTTGTAATTAAGTCTCTAAACTTAAAAACACTTTTAATTGAATACTTGAATTAAAATTCTCTTCAATTAGACAAAACATTTCTTATCTCAGTTAAGATATTAAAAATTTTAAAAAGTTGAAGGATCAAATCATAATCACTTGTTTGATTATCCATTAAATTTCTGAATTATTTAAAAAATAAGTTCTTTTATTTCATTCAATTTAACGGAGTTCTGATAAAATCCTAATCTAAAGATCCAATCAAATATAATATATAAATTTGAGAATTTAATTACAAACTTTTAAAATATAAAACTATTTTCAAATTCACAAATAATTCAGGAACTAACATATCAATTTAACTTTAAAAAAGAACTCTGTCACGCTTTGAGTTCAAGCTGCAAACACTTTATAATGCCGCTCTTTTGGGTAAAAGGTAGATTCCAAAAGCCATCCATATAAAATGTAACAACTATGCTAACAGTTCCAATTTTAAAGTCATCAACACAATTTTCACTTCAAATGATTAACGGGCCTACATCAAACGTCTAATTATTGATGCCCCTTGCTATTAATTAATCTTACACATAAACATCTTTTTTGTTTCTTAAGCTCTTTTTTTAGTTAATTTTTAATTTGGATCCACTAATTATAGTTCGCCAGACGCCAGGTAATCTTAATCAATACCTTTGTCGTAATTTTATATCAAAAAGTCTATATGTCGGGACTACTTTTTTCTACTTAAGTGAATTGTTCATGCTAAAGAAGTAAGCAAAAAAGATGTAGATCTTTATTTTATCTTTTACATTATATTAAATTATGAGTTTAAAATCTATGTATTCACAAGTCCATGTACTATTTTCTCTTTAACTACTAAGTTGAAAGGTAATTCATTCATAAGCCAAAACTTGTGGAGTTGAGTCTAGACTAGTTTTAAGTTTAACAAATTAGATCTTAGCTTTGACACACAACTGCTGAAAAACATAAAATTAATGTATCATTTGTACAACGGCTGCAGTTCAGTGAAATTGTAGAAAGAAGCATTCAAAGAATTAAAATATATAATCAGGATTGGAATTAAATCTTATTTTTCTTGAATATTGGATATTCCCAGCAACCTAAGAAAACACACCATGTTGGAAGATTCTTTCCCGGTTTCCATATCTGTGGGAAGGTATGTGCTTGAAATAAACCAACATAAGAACATGGCAAAATAAAGCCTCTTGTCATGAAACTTGTAAAAAAAATCCTGAAGACCACCTGAAATTCTGTTAAGAAAGGGGTTTTTGGGGACTAAAACTCCTTAACTAGAACCACTCTTCAAATTTACCACCACAGAGTATGCTCATAAAAGATCAAAATACCACATCTATGCTTAAGATACAAATTTTGTTCTAGATTCTGAATATGCACAAGCTGTTAACTAAGTAACTTATTTATAAGCTTTATTTTTTAAAAAATATATTTCCCCCATGAATCTAACCGGTGTTGAGAGAGGGATGGAAGAGGAGAGGTGAAGAACAAGTCAGGAAGCATGCAATCAATTACCTTTGAGGGTATGAGCATGATCCAAATCAACCAGTCACAGTAAAGAAAGAAATCAAAGGAAAGCTAAAGAATATAATTAACAGAATGAATAGTGAAATAGGCTTTGAATATATGATAAAATTGGAATTGTTATAAATAATTTCACTGTTATTTCTGATGTACATAAAGCCAAGCCATATATGTATTTATAAGGCCAGCAATCCATACAAAAAATCATTGCATCTCTCCCACAAATAACCAGCCGTCAGCTATATACACTCCATCATATGAATCAAAGGAGGAAGAAGAAAAGAATAAAACAAAGAGAAAATAACCAAATCTTGTTCCATAGTCATGGAAATCAAGCTTGGATTTCTAGTCATGCCAGCAGAGGAGCATGACCACACACCTTCTAATTATGTAAAGCCTTGCCCTTTGCTCCCTAAGGGCTCCTCCAAGCCCTCTGCTTGAAAGCCTTCTCTTTGAGCCTCCCATGCTAGGACTACCCATCTTCATTTTTCAAGAGTTAGTAATTATTTTGGTTTTCTTATCTTTTTTTGTTTAAGCTTCGTTGGGCTTAAAACTTGAAGCTTTGAATTGAAGTTGTGTTGTGTTGTGAGTGAGTTTGTTTAGTGAGGTGTGAGGGGGTTCTTATAGAAGTTGAAGAGTTGTGGTCCTATCTCACATTGGTCTAGTAAAGAGGCACCGATGGGGCATGAAAGGTTGTGCAGTGCCTCCAAACCCAAGAGACAAACAGCAATTGGGCCCCACCCCTCACCATTTGGGAATCCTTACCCTAATAACCGGGAATTGATAAAAAAAAAAAAAAAAAAAGCCACAAGCAATTCAGCTAGGCCTCTCCTTCTTGCATTGCTATGTCACACTCTATAATCCTATGTGTAGGCACCACCCACCAACATAATGGGGTCTCCCACTTCCAAAACTATGTGGTAGCATTTTATCTTAGTTTATTAAGCTGCCCTTATAATCTGTGCATGATGGAGGAGTTTATGGTTGCTCATGAGGACAAAACTCAAAAAGCCTTCTTTTTTTTCTTCTATCTTTCGTTGGATTCACATTATCAGGGAAGTGACTGATGGATGGGGGGGAATTGGGTAAGGGTTTGCTGAATCCCACATAAAGAGTTCATAGCAACAACCATTACTCCATTGAAAGGGCTTTAGATTAGATCATAATGGACTATCTTATTACTACCTTGACTTGATATAAAAAAAGGTGCACATAATTAGGGCCCCAGCTGTCATTTTCAACATCAAAGTTTACATTTCCACGGGTAAAAAAATGATGCTTATCATGCTTATCCAATGGCACAGAGTTTAGAAATAATTGAACCTCTTGGTCTTGGGTGATCACTTAAGAAACAGAAACCGGTGAACCTAACCTCATCCTAACGAATAGCATAATTAGTTTGGCTTTTTATGAATTTTAAAGTTAGGTCTAATTTAATTTTAGAAAATCAACTTGTGGTGAGATTTGTTAGTCGGTGTAAAATCTCTAACATCTTCCCATTACGTTGAAAATTGGACATCTCAATTGTGTTTTTCAAAATCAATTTTTTTTTTCTTTTTTTTTTTACATTGAAGGCAAAACAATACAAAATTGCTTCTCAATTTTTATAGTGTCATTGTGATTTTAGATCCCTTACCGCTAATCGAAACACATTATAAAACTTCAATTTCACTGGTTTGAAGAAAATAAGGTTTATTAATAAATTATAATAATCCAGATGAAGACATGCTCAATAGATGGTTTGGAACCAAAATATAAAAAATCAGTTAGTTAGAAGATTTAAAAATTCACCATCTCTTTTAATCAGATACTCTAATTTAATTATTTGGCCTCTCTTAGGAATTAGTATTAGATAGGAGATTTTGTTGAGCTTAGTTAAAAATGTGTAGACAAAAGCTGCATGATGGATATCCAATCCAACTGAATATGAGAATATGTTACAGGGCTCTGACAGCTTTGGAGGAGACAAGAAGAATATAGGAGCAGTAGTGAGATATTTGCATGAGCAATGGATTTGAATCGCAAGATTCGTACACATGATGATAGGCCAGAAGTTTTTCTGCCCCTTCACACTGTATTTTTTTTTTTCTCCTTACAGGAAATCCAAAATATTATTAGAAAAAAGATAGAAATCCAAATAAGTACTAGTTGGTATCTTTTGTCCCCGGAAAGGATATAAAAATAAGCTGAAGTGGCTTTTGCATAGGCATGATTTTTTTTGGTTGCTAATGTAATGAATCAAAAGGGAGAAAAGTTTTTTCTTTCTTTCTTTTTTTTTTTTTTTTTTTTTTCTAATGCAGCATCATAGAGGCCGAAGAAAAGTAGCCAAGGACGTAAGTTTCAAGCTTTGACTAAGATTCCATAAGAGGGGGCACGAGATTTTATTATAAGTGTGATTAAAAACCAGTTAAGTGAATGACTAAATTAAACTATGATAATCCACTTGCTCTACCTCGTGCTCTCCCCAAACCACTCAAGGTGCCAAACTTTTCCAACGGCTTGTTCTAATAATAATTCTTTGTTACTTTTTTTATATTCTTTCTTTGTTCAGACTTCATGCAATTTTAAGCAGTTGATATTGAATTATTCGCTTGTCAGGAATTTGTTGCTTCTACCAGCTTCTTCTGTCCTCAACTCAACTCGTTTCATCCAGAAAGTCTGGGTTTATAATAGATTAATCTGCCCAATTTCATACATTTTTTATTATTTAAATAAACATTACATTTATCTAAGGTATTAATAAAATTAATGTATTAACTTTTTTATTACCTATTTAACATTTATTACGAGCTTTTTTTTTTAACTTATAGGTAATATATGAAGGATTGATTTTGAAATTAGAACTAATGGTTGTATTTTTCCTTCAAAAAGAAAAAAGAAACTAATTGTTATATTATATAGTTTAAAATATTTAATGAGTGTAAAACTGGGCGTGTCATGTTTTATATTTTTCTTGCACGACCTACATATGAAAAGGTTTAGTTTACTTGCATTTGTAGGTTTCCTAGTTTTTTTTTTTCAATTTTACAAATTTATCTTCTATTTTTTATGACTTTGATCCTGTTATTTTAATTGTGTGATTTTAGTCTATCTATTAATTTAACATTCAATATTTAACCAAAATGATAATATAAGAGTGCAATAAAGTATCACATTAGCAAGATGGGCTGACGTGAGGCACGTGACAATATAATTAGGTTAATAAATGAATTAAAATAGTAAGAGATCAAATCATGAAAAAATAATGAAAGACAAAATTAAGAAAGTACTCGAAAATGTAATAAAATAAAAACTTAAAATACTTTTTTAGTTCCTACAAATTAGTATTTTTTTTCATTTTTATCCTTGCAAATTTATTTATTTTTGTTTGAATTTTTATGAAATATGTTTGTTTTATATTTTGTCCTTAAAGTACTTTTAGATAACATTTCTTTCACTATTAAAAGCATTATTTAAAGTGTCTTAAGGATAAAAAAATAAAATAAACATATTTTACAAGCACTAAAACAAAAAAATAATTTGCAGAAACAAAAATAAAAAAACAATAAATTATAAGAAAAAATATATATATTTAAACCTAAAAAAATACTTAAAGAGTCAATTTTTTTTTAATAATCTTTAGGTTTAAAAGCACTATTCCTTTATATATATATAAAAAAAAAAAAGTTTAACAGCACACGTACTATAAGTCCTTTTAGTATAACTAATTCCCAATTTTAATCCTCCTATTTTTTAAATTACATCATTTTGGTTCATCTATTAACCTATCATCTAATACTTAAATGAGATTCTAACATGGCAGTGAAGTTCTCAAAAGCTCCACCTCTACTATCTATGTTAACATGGACACACAAGTTTCACTGTACCAGCCAATGCCATCGTCACTTCACTACCCGTTAGCACCTCTGTTAAAGTATTGGATGAACTACCTCATCATATCATATTTGACTCCTCTAATGTTAGAAATGGTAAAATAATGTAAAAATCTACACTTAATATCTCAGTATATCTATGACTTGCTATTGATGTCCTCACGGATGATTTTTTTTCACTAACAATTGATGATTCTTTACTTTATAAAGTTAATTACTCTGTCTAGTGGACCTAAATCCCAACACATCTAATTGCCAATTTATTTAGTTGTAATATTGAGTAACTATTAATTTCCTTTTCTTTTTATTTCCTGTTTACAGAAATGCATGTCCTATACATTATGACAACTCATTGAATAGAAATGACTTATCAGAGAGAAAGACTAGCTATAATCTGATGTTTCTTCCTCTCGCGTTTTGAGCAATAACTACAGTGTTTACTTTTCACTTTTCCCCCATAAGAAAACTACTATTTTATCCCCGCGTTATTTTTGCTTCATATTTCAATTTAGTCCTTAAATTTCTGAAAATTTGTTCATTCTTTTCTCAATCATGTTGGTTTGATACAAAATTCCTCTTTATCTTGAAATTTTGCACAAATCTCGTCAATAATTTTTACAGAAAGTCTATCTGATACTGTCTCAAAGATTGGCAGATCATCACCTCATTTCACAAATTTCCCGTGTTCATGGCAGAAGTTTATGTAGAAACAAAATCTATAATTTTACCAAAGTGTGATTGACAAAGGGGCTCACAATCCTCTAAATTTATTTTCATCAATTCATTTCTTGTATTTCACCTCCAGGTATAAGGTCTTCCCTATTATCAAGAGTTAACAAAGCAAACTTTTTTGTCTATTTTTTCCCTCTAACATATAATAAACTCAAGCAACTTTCCCTGCACAAAGTTCTTGAAATTCAATGAGCATCACTTTGCATAAATGTCTTAAAGAATCCAAACCAAATTGTGTAAGTTTAATTTAATTGGAGCTGATACCTTTGAAGTAACCTTAGCTGCATATTGAAAGGTGACATTTTTCTAGCTAACTTGAGCTTTGAAGAGAAGTGAATATTTGAAAAACATTTAAATGTGCTTATTGAACCCTCATAATGAAAATAAAAAACTTTGAAATCCTATTTACTACTATTATATTCATTTGAGCCATCGGTGCACTATTTGTTAATTGAAAGCGTGAGACAAAGTGAAACTGTGGGAACTTAACAGCATTAGAGACAGAGAGAGGTGATAACATTAATTTCTGAAATGCTCTATGATCAAAGTGGTCCAGCCACAGTATCAGCATATATTGAAACTTCAAAAAAAGAATTGGTCGGTTGTACTGAACAAGATCAGAGTTACACGTGAAGTTCTCGTGATTCACAATACCATTGCCTGCGGTATAATCAACATATATAGTAATTTAATAGTCACATGTACTTTCAGAGCCTTTAAGCCTCAACCCCATCTCCATTCCTCTTCTTCATGCTTGTTTCGTACGGCACAAACTCACCACATATTTCTTCAGTACAACAACTGTGAAGGATTTTAGTTTTGGTCAATTTTGATTTGGTTAGGGAGTTTCTGCTGTCCTCTGTTACCAGCTTATCACAAATGATGTAATTTTCTTTACACAAAGCTTCTTTTAAAGTGATGATAAATGTACACACCAAAATGAGGTGGATTCGGGTGGAAAGAAGCGAAACATAAGAAGTAGAAAAAGTGATAAATGTGATAACTGATACGATAGAAAATGATGATAAAGATAAGAAGAAATGGGTTTCTTCTTTCCAAATTATATAACTTTGTTGAGGAAAAAAATTGTTCTAAAATATATATCGTTTTAGAAAATTAATGTTGCATTAAATATTCTTTTTTAAGATTAGTCTTAACCGATGCTTAGTGAGAATAGTGTATAGAAAGAGTAAATAAATCATTAATTAGATAGATAAAAATATATTAAAAATTTATCAAATATTTTCTTTGAAATTCAACAAATTAATTATAATCCTTATTGTCTGTGTCAATATATAATCACTAGTAATAAGGATTGAGATTGATTTAGTCACGTCCAACTTGTTGGAGTTAGGCTTTCTTTTCACACTATTACGTATACGAAAATTATGGGAAAAATTGGATTCAATTGTCAATTGCTCCTATCGGAAATAGGATTGACCACGGATTCGAGCAATAGCACATGATTTCATAAAATCATACGATTTTCCCGATCTAAATAAAGCAGGTTTTCCATGAAGAAGATTTGGCTAAGCATGTTCTATTCGATACGGGTAGGAGAAGAACCCGACTCGATTTTCTTAAAAAATAGAGAAATCAGAACCAAGTCAAGATGATACGGATCAACCCCTCCTCTTGCGTTCTTACGCCAAAGATCTTACCATTTCCGAAGTAAC
>PYAF01001681.1:1130094-1155290 GCA_007407185.1 Glycine tomentella | reverse complement strand
CAATTGCTGGGATCCAATTGTGGATTCCTAATAATTTAACAAGTCTCAATGAAAGGTAACTATATTTTGAGCGGGTTTATAACCTTGTACATACAGCGTTGATTTAAATTTTTTATAAAAAAATTTTCGGGGGCGCTGCCCCCGAACCCCCGCCACTAATTGTGCGGACATAAACTAAAATTCCTGGGTCCGCCACTGTTGCTACTCAAGTTGCCAAGGAGGAAATAATATAAGCATGTTTCTATTTATTTTTGTTTTTTAAAAAAAGAGAGAATATTCAAAATGATGAAGAGAAACCATTCCATAGGTTTAGTGTTCAAAAAAGAGGTGTTAGGGGAATATAGGCCGTTAGAAACACAATATTAAGCCAGTAGAAATGGCGCAAAAATCCTCATCTCACTAAAGAAGCTCAAATTATTTGCTAGAATATAACAAGCCAACTAGCCAAGCAAACAATTAAGCCAGCAACTTTCAAGGGAGGGCTGGTACGCACAAGAAACATTTATCTCACTGTCATTCAATTAAACACTGATAAGTGAAATGGTAAGCAAGCTTAAAACGGTGACAAAGTAGGGAATAACCTATTTCTGATGACAAGTAGAATTCAGGTATATATGTAGAAATATGTGTTGGATTTTCCAAAGAACCTAATACAATCACTAATCTTCTTCAATCAATCTTTGTTCCCATTGTTCATAAGAATCAATGATCAAATCCAAGCACACAAATAAATTTATGATAATATTTCATATGAACCTTTCAGACAAATAAATCAAAATATAAAATTTCAATAATTTTGGAAAAAGAAGGCAACTTTGCCTACAAACCAGAGCCATACTCAAAAGACCAAAACCACAATCTTTGCCGTGTGTATAAACTTGCCCGAAATCAGGAGTAAGGGTCCAAGAGAGACTAATAAGTTAATAACTGTTATTAATATGTGCAAAAAAGAAAAAAGATGATAATCTCATTTAATTTTTTTTCAATTTTTATTGGTTGTTTCTATTGATGATCTTACTTAATTTTTTATCAAAATTTATTGGTTGTTGTTTATTTTGATAAACTCATTTAATCTTTCCACAAATTTTTCTTAGGGGTGGATTTATGGATTTGAGTCTGCGTAGTGCTCCACAAAGCCCACAATTCTTCGAATTATGGCCTAAAAATTTTAATCTATCTAATTATACAGGAACTTTGGCTCGATTAGTGAAATTCCAGACTTTACGGACTTGATTCATGATATTTGATCTGTTAAAACTTTGGGATTTTATTATTAGTTATATATTAGTCTTAGAAATGTTTGATATTTTATTTAGAGTTGAATGTTTAATATTTAATTGAATACTTATATTTATATTTTTTTATTAGCTAGATAGTCTTGCAAATGTTTGATATTTTAAAATTGAATGCTTATTTTATAATTATATTTAGTTTTTAATGTACTCTTATTCTTTTATCTTAGCTTTTTAAAAAAGAAAAAAAATATCAATTATTTGATAAATGTACCTTTTTTGAAAAAAGAATTAAAATCTTAAAGTGTCTTTTTATTAGATCTGTAGCTTAAAAAAAGAATATATGTTACATCAATGTGACTGAACTGAAGTTATACCTACATAAATAGAGATATTCGTTTTAAACTTTTGTCGAATTCATTTGATTTGCTTAACTTTTAAAACAGTAACACAATTTTAGTCAAACAATTTAGAATTTCTGCACGTTAATTAACAAAAATATCATATCATAGGTGAAGGGAATGAGGGATATCAGATATGTCGTAAATGCCACACCTTCCCCTTCGCATAATGGTGTTTGTGTTGTTGAGATGCAGGTGGTGCTGGGTTGACTATCATGGTAGTGGTTACCACGTCTTTTGCTACAAATGATTCGCAACTCATTCGCCACTATTGACCCACTCAGATATAGTACGTTTTTTCTTCTTCTTTTGAATATAATGCTTCCATTCATAACTCTTATCTGAGTTTGATTCGACGATAATCAAATTTAGCCGCTTATGGTTTAGTTATGACATCTCAATTGTACGTTAGTCTTCAATATATTGAATATCTTATTCTTAATGAAATGATATGAGCTTTTTCTTGTAAAAAAAAAAATGCTATACTAATAATTGTTCCGAAGCTTCTTGTTCTTGTAAAATAAAGAGATCTCACGCAAACTTAACTCGTCCACTAAACTACTACAGTACTGTATTGCTATCAATTAATGTCATCAGTGGCTCAAATCTTGATATTAACTATAGCTGAAATTTTATTTTATTTTGAAGAAACTATGGCTATAATAAGTTTTATTTTTAACTGCTATGGCTATAAGTTATATTCACTCTCTTATAATTACTAATTTTACATATAATGTAACTTTTATCAATATCTGTTAATAATAAATTTACAGTTATGCATCATAAAAGTTATTTATGTCAAATTTGTATGAGATTTTTTATTAATAAACATAAAAAAAAAACTATTTTTTTTAATGAATCCTCTTAATAATTATTCGAATAAGAAAAAAACATGATCATAAATTTTAGAATTATTATTTGTTGTGATAGAGAAGCTAACATATGATATGACGTCACAGTGTAGATGCAGCAAGGGACTTTATGAAAGGGCTGAAAAGTGAAAAGAAAAAGAGAGTTTATTTGAATTTAGAATTGAGACACATAGCTACTCTGGTTGAATTGAAGCATATTCTCCCGCTAATCTCGGCATTTCCACAATTCCACTCCCATCCTTTATGATTATTATGTCCACAATCTGAGTCTCTGACTCCAACAAACAAACACAGCATGACTCCACCCTACTCCTTCCTCATCGTTTTTCTGTTATGCTTCTTCTACATCAGTTCTACCACCTATGCTAAGAACTTCAACTTCCCTCCTCTCACATTTCCTTCCACAGGTTTCTCATACCACATCAACTGCGGAGCTTCCACCAACTCCACCGACTCCTTCAACACCACATGGCTCTCCGACCGCTTCTTCTCCAGCGGCTCCTCCGCCATCGTCTCCGAGCCTCTCCAGTTCCCTCTCCCCTCCGAGAAAACACTCCGCTTCTTCCCTCCCTCCTCCTCCGGCAAGAGAAACTGCTACACCTTCCCTTCCCTCCCTTCCCCTTCCCGCTACCTCCTCCGCACATTCACCGTCTACAACAACTACGACGCCAAGTCCAGCCCTCCCTCCTTCGACGTCGCACTCTCCTCCACCGTCATCTTCAACTGGCGCGCTCCCTGGCCAGAATCCACCTCCCGCAAAGGCGCCTACTGCGACCTCTTCGCCTCCCTCCCCAACACCTCCTCCTCCTCCTCCCTCGATCTCTGCTTCTACAGCTTCGCCACCGATTCTCCTCTCGTTTCCTCCATTGAACTCCTTCAAGTCCACCCCGCCGCCTACACCAACTCCAACAACCTCATCCTCGTCAACTACGGCCGCATTTCCTGCGCGGCCTCCAAACCCTGGGGCGCCGGCTTCACCAACCACACCGACCGCTTCTCCCGCTCCTGGCAGCCGGAGTTCGACTTCCTAACAATGCCGGAAGATCGCGACGAGGTCCGGTCTCTGTCGACGGAGAATGCGATCTCCGGCGCCGACGAGGCGCCTAATTACTTCCCAATGAAGTTGTACCAGTCGGCGGTGACGACGGAGGGCCCGCTGGAGTACGAATTGAGTGTGGATGCGAAGATGGACTATACGGTCTGGCTGCACTTCGCGGAGATCGATTCCAGCGTCAACAAAGTAGGGGAGAGGGTCTTCGACGTCTTCATCAACCGCGTCAATGTCACCAGGCTTGACATATACAACCACGTCGGTGCTTTCGCCGCGTTGACTTTGAATTTCACCGTCAAAAACTTGAGCGATAACGTCTTGACACTCAGGCTCGTGCCAGCTGTCGGTGCTCCTCTCATTAGTGCCATCGAGAATTACGCCTTGGTCCCTGTTGATCCTTCCACTCTCCCTCTCCAAGGTCTCTCTCTTTCGCTAATTTTATTTCATTATAATAGTAAGTTATGAATTGTAAGTATAATAATAATTATAATGTGTTTGTAGTGAGTGCAATGAAGGCGTTGAAAGAGTCGCTGCGTGTTCCTGATAGAATGGGTTGGAATGGTGACCCTTGTGCTCCTACTATTTGGGATGCTTGGGAGGGGGTTACTTGCCGCATGACTGATGATAAAACTGCTCTTGTCATAAGTCATATGTAATCTAACTGTTCTTTCCACTCTTCTGTATTTTTAAGTTGTGTTTGGATAAGCTACAAGCACTTATTATAGGAGAAGAAATTAACAAAGTAAAATGAATAGAGTTCCATTTCACCTATAAGCTTAAAATCGACTTATGCATTTCAGTTTTTGGACTAGTTAAAGGAGAGCTTCTATAAAAAATTAAATTGGTTTTAACTTATGGAAGAAGCTAAATTCATTTTAACTTCCTTTTTTTTCCTTCTCCTACAAGTGCGTATTGCTTTATGCCTTTATCCAAACAAGAACAATGCCGTACTCTGCCAAATTGGCTTTATGCAAGAATGAGTCTTGATGCCTGTTTTTGTTTCAGAGATCTTGGCAGTCAAGGCTTGAAAGGGTACATAAGTGACCAGATTAGTCTTTTGTCCGACCTGGTAAGCCTGTAAGTATCAGCTGCCAAATCCTTATCTCTTTCAACTTAGACCACTCAATGATCAGCTTTGTACTTTCTACATAGCTTATTCTTTCATTTTGGTGGCTACTGGCTATACAACATTTATGTTATGATATGTTAAACCATCTAGATAGTATCATGTTCTAGTATAAGCGGCACCTGTTCCTCATTCTAACTCATGAATGAACACTATAGCAAGTGCAAGGATTTCAATGTTTCATACTTAGGCTATTTTTAAATGTGTTATTTGTCATTGATATTGGCATTGGATTTCCTTACAAATTCTAGTGCAGGAATCAGTCTTATATCGACATTCTATTTTAATAATTAAGTTTTGCTCTCTGTTTGAATGTAGACAACAATTTTGTATACATCTTCTGTTGCATTCAATGTGTGTTTTCCTAGATTAATGCTGCTTATGTTCATATTGTTTCCATGGTTGGTAACTTCTCTGTAATTTTACAGGAATTTGAGTTCTAATTCCTTGGGAGGTGAAATACCACAGGGACTAGGTCAAAAATCCATGATACAAGTGTAAGATCAAATACTATCTCTGTTAGTTACAAAACTCTGTGGATTGACTTCACCTACAGTGCAAGGGTTCAAAACCCACTGGAAGAATCTTGTTATTACCAAATAGAAAATCTAAATTATTTATTTGAAAATTGAAATTCTAGTTATCTTCTTTGTGATGTTTTCTGTAGGGATTTATCCAACAATCAGTTAATGGGATTCATACCTGATAGTTTGGCATCTTCGAATTTGAAGCTTGTGTAAGTGTCGACTATCCAGTGAATTAATTAATGTGACTGTCTTTAACTTACATTACGTAGTGTCGTGATAAAAAGTAGGTTCTATAATCCTCGTTATTTTCTTTTGCTGTTTTGTAAGTGGTATGGTCCTTCCTCTAGTTTTAGCACTTATTCAAGTTATTTTCCCTCAAGTTAAAATGCTTCGTGCTTTTATGAAAATTGTCATTATTTTTATGAAGCTTGTGATTTGATTTCAAAAAATCTTTCGTAGCCAATCTGTTTACTTCATTAAATTCCCAAAATAGTATTGTTAATATATTTTTCCTTTATCTGGTGTTCATCTTTCATTCGTCAATTTGGCATCTTAATGCTCACTTAGTCGCTTCAATAGCCTTATTTTCCTTTATGTTTAGGACGGTAACGATAGGTAACACTTGACCTCTAGTGCAGTTTTAACTGGGTGTCCCTTTTATTTTGTGGACAAGTTATGCAACATACTTCTGTTCGTTTTTCTAATATATTCAAACATGCCAGGCTATTGAATGGTAACTTATTGGAGGGACGAGTTCCAGAGCAACTTTATTCTGTTGGTGTGCATGGTGGAGCTATTGAGTATGTCATTTTAATCTGCTAGCTCTACTCTATCTGATTCTGCATAATGGCGTGTTAAGATTGAAATGTTGGATAACTTTGCTTGTATATAATGCTCCCTAATCCCTATTTGGCTTATTTTTGTCTCTTGTGTGTGAGAACCTAAATTTAACTGCCACACAAGGCACATCCAGACTCATGAAATGTCAATCATCTCAATCCTCATCAGCTTTGAATGCTAGACTCAGCTAAAATTAGTTGTTATCTAATTAACTTGCTATGGTAGTAATACAAAAAGAAATTTCATATCATACATGTACTACAATTGTATAATCAAATTAGAAATAATCTATTTTCTATATTGAATTTGATTTGTTCTTTATTCAGTCTCTCTGGCAACAAGGGATTGTGCGGCGTGCCATCTCTTCCATCATGTCCTATGTTTTGGGAGCATGGTAGATTATCCACTCGGGGTAAAATTGCAATAGCCTTGTCATGTCTTTTTGTTTTCTGTGTGGTACTGCTGGTGGCATATATCTACATCAGGAGGAAAAGGAACGATTATGATTTTGCTCTGCCTCATGAATTAATGTGTAAGTATGATTTCAATGAGATTGTGTGCTTGTCGAGCATTTTTATCTATAATATTCCTGTTAACATGTATTTACTTTTTGGGGCTAAGGTAAATTGTTGTTTGATTTGCTTTCTGGAGTACTAGTTGTTCTTTTCTGTTAATTTTTGAATTCCATATAAATATACTTTATACACATAAGATTTGATTACTGATAAAAAAAAATAGGATATGATTTTTGTGCAGTATTTATATTAGTTTTTCTTCTACTGGCAAACGCTTACTGGTTTAAAATTTCAATCATATCCAACTGCCCCTGTCATGAACATTGAAAACATCCTTCATAAATTTGATTTTACTTCGGTTATCATGTGTATTATTCAAATCTTCACCATATTTACATTAAAGTAACTTGTTAGTCCACGTACAAGCTTAATAGGAATTTGGAAACACGAGTTAAAATTGCAACCGATGTACCAGATTTTTATTAATTATTATTTTTTTCTCTATGATTAACTTCCATTTTACATCCCAAATTGGCGTTGGGTCAAATGAACTAAGGAAGTAGAAGCCATTTAAAGCCAAGCAAACCTTTTTTATTGACCTTGTTCATAGCAGCTGCCATAATATGTTTTGTCTTTCATAGATATGGATCCTCTTCCCATCCAGTAAGTGTTTAATTTGAGCTGCTCAAATTCCACCAAATGATGAGATATTCGGTTTTAAATGAGTTTTAAAATTAAAAGTTTCATGTTCGGACTTTGAATATTTAAATCCTGTGCTAATTGTCGATTATTTTGTGGCTTCTTTTGCAGCATTAGCTGCAAAGAGAAATCGCTATCAGAGGCAGAAATCATTGATGCTTCTTGAGCTAGAGAGTCAACATGCCAAGGGATTGCCTTCACCTTTTACTCCACAATAACTGTTTATTTTTCAATAGAAATGGAAGATTCATTTTCATAGGTTTAGGCTAAACATACACCCTTATTGCTTGGAGAAAATAATAGAACGTTACAGCCTTGCAGCAGCAGCCGGCTAGGCCATGAGGCAAGACCGCACTAGAATGAAAGAAAAAAATGGTTTATGGGGGTGCGGGTCTGTTTTTCTTCTACAACTTTGCCATGCCGAGGATTCTGCAAGATACTTATTGCCATGCACTGTGACAATCGTTTCCTGAATCATCATAAAAAGGAATATACCTGGATGTATCACTAGCCATATGTACCTTTTGACGAATATATCTGATAGGAATAACCCCATCAATGTATACAATTTGAATCACAACCAAGTGTCCAGTTTTTCGTGTTACATCAATTCTTCCATAATCTTTATACTGATTCATATGGCCAAACATTAGTGAGTTTATTGTACAAAAGTTTTTCCATTCATTTACCAAGTAAAGCTACAATTTAGAATTGCTGGCAATATAAAGCCAATATTGCTCTGTTAATCTGCAACCTTAGTCGGTTGCTGCCCTGTAAAGGTCTAACAAACCCCCTTTTATAGAATTTTTTGCTTTTGATTGCTAAAAAGGGGAAAAAAGGACTAGGGCTATTTTTCGGTGACTATGTTCATGTTGGTTTCAGTTGTCTTCATGCTTCATCATTGTTATCCTTCGTAAATCATGTTGACTCTTCTGAAAGCTTTTGCAGAGTTATAGAAATGTTTATTGTTATCGGTAATTGCCTTAGTTAAGCATGCAAGTTCATTATGTTGCGTTATCTTGACCCCTGTAAAGGGAAACTGAGTAGCAGTAAAAAGTAAAAACTTGCTACTTGCAAAGAAGAGAACTGGATTGCCTTGCTACTTAATTAAAAAGTTTTTCCTTGAAACTTAAATTCTTCTAATTTCTAACGTGTTAAATCATTTATATTTTAAACAAAAACATATCTTGTAAACGCTTCATTTTCTTCCTCGAATTCCCAAGGAATAAATTCAATATGTGAAGGTTTTGGCGCAATTATTAATTTTTTCTTGCAAAAATGTCCTTCCTTTGGGCCATTCATCGGACAAAAGCCCCTTAAGAAATGAATGATAAATTCTGTGTCTCAAAGTTGTCGGTCAGGTTGTAGGTATTGAAATTAATTTGTATGGTGTGCACTGTGTAGGTTGTATATCACAATACTCTTGCCTAGTTGCATGTTTGAGTAATGCAATAATGGCATGTTGCAAATGATATTAGATATTAGCATAAGAACCCGTGCAAATACACGGTTTTTGAAGGGGAAAAACAAAGGAAAACAGAGGGAAAAAAAGAGACTAAAATGTCTTTGGTTCTCATAAACATAAAAATGTTCAGAATTTTTTATTGTAAAAATTTTAATATATTTTTTGTCCTCCCAAAATTGAAATATGTTATTTTTTTCCCGAAACAAGATTCATACATCTAAAATCTATGTGCATTACTTTTTTAACATCGTTTATATGCACAACTGTCCCATTTTACAATAATTATATACATAACTGAAGTATTATCCGAACATAAGCTTAGGAAAAAAAATGACACATTCCAATTTTGTAAAGACAAAATATGTATTGAAAACTTTGCATAGACCAATTACAAACATTTTCATATTCATGAAGATGAAAAATATATTTCATAAAAAAAGCAATTGAGTGAATAAAAAAATTGAAAAACTGTTTTTATATATTATTTTATAGCATGGGCCTTCGAGCTTTCTGTTGAATGGGTCACGTACTGATTCCTTTTTGTTTTTTATTGTCCAGCCCATGCTTCAGTTTTTGTTTTGTTTTTGGACTGTCTTGATTTGTCTCAGTTGGCCCTTGCATTTCTCGGCCATCACAAACTCATACATACAATCCAATTCTCCGTAATTTAATTGTTTTCAGCTGTGAATCTCAGCCGACCATTCCGGAACATTTTGTTTTACTGCAATGATCCAATAATGACTGATCACTTATCTGTAATAATAGTTCATGAGAGCACAATACCGTACGTGTTGCTTGTCATTGCAATGATTTTTTTTTTTTTTTTTTTCTGTTGCCAAAGAGAGAATGCAAGCTTCACGACACTAAACTTACAAATTTGTGTTTCTGGTATGTTTCATAGGAAAGCTAAATTATTTTTCATCTAAATTTTCTAGCACTCTAAACAAAAGTCGAAATCATAAACATTAGTTGCATGTTTGGTAATATAGTAATTTGCAACCATCGTGATTCTCCAATTGTTTTTGTATTGATTTCATCATAATTTTATAATTTTATAGTGAATGCCAATTTTTATTGCCAATCCAGATACACTATTATCATGTTTGGTTTAGTTGTGGCAGCACATAAACCACATCAAAAAAATGTATAACTATCAACACCATATTAAATGACTTTTTTTATATATAGATCACAAGTATTTTTTACTAGAAATATATGATTTTATTCGGACATCTAAGATTATTATGGACTCTCCAAATATTTAGTGACTTTAGATACCATATTTCATAATGTGAGACTAAACATAATTATTTTTTAACCCACCACTGTAGCAAACATCCAATTAATATAAAACTTTGAACATTGTCCAAGGGAAAGTAAATGTGCGTTTTGAAATCGCTATTTGACCTTCTTTGCGTAAGAGCTGCTGGGTCATAGCTGTATGCATATAGTGCCTAGTTGGTAATAACATTTAACCGAGTTTGGAAGTTACAATACAAATTACATACAAGAATTTTAATTAGGTATTCGTCGACTTTTGACCAGGCCAAAGTTATCAACATTCAGCAGTCACTAACACAAGTGTGAAAATTGACTTTAAGCAAACATGTGCCGAAAGACTTTAACAAACGTTCAAGTAATGGTTTGACTGAAAATATGGATTCCAACTAAGCAGTGTAAATTGATTTTTAAGATGCAATACGTTAATAATTTATTTATAATCATCTGTCAGAAACATGCATATTCTTTTCCAGCCATGCTTTGACTCAAAAGACGGATTCAAACTCAATAAGTGTACTACTTCATTATATAATAAGATGTGTGTGATTAAAAAACATGAAGTGTGTCGTCAAACATAAACTTCATACAGCTTCTTTTTGTTTACAACACATTGTTTTCATTGGTGTCAACATGCATCAAGCACCATTGTCAAACCTAATCTCATTATATATTATTAGGAGAACAATGGCAACAAATTCCTGAGTTATACATAATGTGTATCATTACGCGTTTATAACATTTTAAGTCCAAGTACCGGCTTACAGTTACAAGAATCTATTAGATAGTTTTGGATTACCATGTAACTATAGTTTTGACCAATTTCTATATATAATCAAAATTTTCAATTATTTTTTTTTAATAATAATCAGACTAATAGAAAGTTTTAGTCGTTTCACTCGTTTGTATAAGCGATTAAGAGCTCAATGTTGTGGTCGATTATGCCCTGATGCGATTGCGCAAAAGGTTCTTCCTGTGTTATTTCCTTTCAAGTTTTATTAAAATGATTTTAAAATTTCAATTTTAGGTGCAAATTAAGTAACACTACACTGGATTAATAGACGGGATTCGGAGTTGCTCCTATATTATAGTTGTTTTCTTTATGCATTCTAGTTGACCTTTTATTTTATTCAGTTAAATGTCTGTTAGCACCACTTCTTAGGTTATATTTTTATCTAAGTCTTACACAGAAATTTGAAAAGCTCTTTCTCGATCATATGTTTATCTGCTTTATTATATTTTGAAGAAAAAAATATTCATTTAATTCTTATAATTACACAAATTTTATTGTTTTAGTACCTACACTTACAAATCATTATTTTAGTCATCATACAAACACTTTTGGATCTCTTTTGATCCTTACTATTATTATACAAATTTTATCTATTAATTCTTCTCATTTTGTAATGACAAGAGCAAAAGTCATCCAAAAGTATTTGTACACACTAAAAGAGAATAATTTTTAAGTATAAGAGTTACTAGATAAAATTTGTAATACTATATATAAGAGGATTAAATACATAAAAAAAAATTACCATTCGAATTATGTCATCACAGTTATAAATGTTTTTGTATATAATTGAAAAGATATTTAATTTCTAAAATTTAAGAAATAAACATACAAGAAATTTTCGATACGTCTGGAAATAATTATGCACTACTAAACCATCTAATGTAGTAACGATTTCTGTAATCAGGTCATATGATATGAGAGTAAAAATCCCACACAGCAGAGCAAACCATTCACATAAAAATTTAGTAATAAATATTTATTATTATAATAAAAATGCCACATTATCTTATTTTCATAAATAATATTATTTAATAATTTAATATTTAAAGAATGTTAACTATACAGTGAATAAAGGAAATTCGAAAAAAAAAAGGAAATTCACATCCTCACCAAAAAAAGGTATACTCCAAAAGATGGATGCTCCATACACATTTTCGGAAAATTTCCTATAGAACATTGGCTTGAATTTACAGCATACACTAGCAACTTGAGCAATGATACGTCGACGTTTGACTGGAAGAAAAAAAAAAAGGTGTCCAACAACTACGCCTGCCACTTGTCCTAATTTTATTTGACTTTGATTCAACACACTAATAATGCGTGCCATGTCGGCAACATAATTTCAAGGTCCAATGTTACTCCACTTGTAATTTGTCTCCTCCTTGCATTGACTATTTGACTTGTTAATACTACTCATATACATTATATATGTATAATTTTTACTTTTTAGTTTATATACTTATAAATTACTTTGTTTGCCAATAAAAAAAATTATTCAAGTTTGTAAGGATCGAATTTATATATTATAAAAATATACATTTAAATTTTATTGTTAATATAAGAATTTTATTATATGAATAATTCATAAGTATTTATGTAAGTGTTTAGTGTGACTTAAAATATGTTTTGATATAATAAGTCTCTAAATCCAAGTCTTGCTTATATAAAACTGAATTTTTAGTCAATTTTAATATATAAACATATTTCTTCTGATTCTTTGAAGGTAACTAAACATGTTATGAAATTGAATTTACTTATTAAACTGAATTTGAAACACCTTAAACAAAAGATCAAACATAGCATTCCCAAGTAAATTTTTTAATTAATTTTAGTTTTTACTATATAATATTATATATTAAACCTAAATTGAATAAAAAATAAATTAAACTGAATTAAAAAGTATGTGTAGAGACTAAAATTAACTAAAAAAAAAATATGTACAGAGATTAAAATGAGTAATTTCTACATGTAAGGACTAAAGCATAATGTAGTAAAAAAAGAGTAAAGCATAAAAGTTATGCAAATATAGAGATCAAATAAGTATATAAAACATATTATTTTTAATTGTAAATGAAATGAAAGTTTTCGGATTTAATTAATTATAAGTTGTGTTCTTTCATGCATGAAATAAATTTCATAGTAAATCGATCCGTACGCATGAATTGAAATAAGTGGGGAATAATATATATATATATATATATATATATATAGCACCATACTTTTAATATATTTTTATTTGTTAAAATTTATTGAGACACATGAAATAATGGAATTATTTTTTAATAAATTTCACTTGTAATTCTATTAGCTTTAATAAATAATTTATAAGAATAAATTGTTATTGTTTCTGTCAAAATTAATAAAAGTGAAAGTTTTGTTGTGACTTGTCAGAGACATTGACACAACATGAGGGAAATTTTCCTTTGATAAAGTTCAACGCAGCAAAATCATGGTAATTGGAATGTACTGTATATATACTAATGGCCAGATATTAATAGTTGATAGATATGATGATATAATTTTTTAAAATTAAAATATAAAAGAAAAATCATTGACTAATTAAAATAAATGAATTATAAGTGGTCCAAGTTAAACTTAGATGATGGATGACCTTATAACAACCCTAGCCTATTTGATAAAATCTGTGGGTATAACATAACCGGGGAAAATTCAAAATTCCTGAGTGAATATTGAGTATTGACTAAATATCAAGGGTTCTTAGTATAATTCCCAGAAACTGTGGGACACTATTCTGCAATATTTTTAAGGTGAAACAGAAAGACATTATATAATAACTAATAATAGCAAAAAAGGCCAAAGTGGCCAACATAGATGATGCTTAATTAGCTCATAACACTACGTAAACGTAACTAACACAAGCTAATTATCCAATATTAATCCAATTATCTCCTTTTGTGAACAAGTGGCTGCTGTGTGACCTTCATTATTCATTGCTTTAGAAGACCAAATGCTCAGGACTAGTTGTAGGTTTTGTTTTTATTGGGTTATTCCATAAGGAATGGGATGGGAATAAAATCCTCCAAGATGAAGATGCTTTCTAGGGTTTTTTTTAGAGTAATAATGTAATGTTATACTCTTTTTGAATTTTTTTATATAAAACATTAGATAAAAATAAACATATTTAATGATTAAAAATATATAATGCATTTAAATTTACCGAGTAAAAAATAGAAAAATTAGTAAGAGAATGTTGTAAGAGTGTTTAAAATTATTCTTTTCTTTATAACAACTCTCGGTCTTAATTTTTCTTTTCTTTTTTGTAAGGTTTCTTGTGCTGTAGGTTGTGCATGATGTGTATTGAGTTCATAAGTGTGTTCTGTATTATTATATTAAAAGCTTTAAATTTAAATGAAATAATACAAATGTTGGTAAAAATATTGAACTGGTCAAAATTTTATTTTATCAATTAACTAATGCTCTAACGAATGAAAAAGACAATTCTTTTGAAATTAAATACAAATTATGAAAATGATTTGTTTTAATTAAGATTCATATCCTCTACATTTATTCATTTGATATGATGTATCAGAATTTAAAATTTAAAATTCAACTGAAATTTAAATAACTATTATTAAATAATAGTAATCGAGAGAAATAAACATACACAAAAAAGTAATATTAAATATTTTTTTATATAATTAAATTTTATAATAAATAAATATTTTTAAATATAAACTTGAATTATAATTAAAATATAATAAATATATATTTAAATATATAAATTATATTTTAATATATAACAAATAATTTTAAGTTATTATATATGATGATTTTTAACTATTGATAAATTCTTTTATAAAGAAAAACTACTGCCTGGGATAAAAATTAAGTGATACTGTATTTTGCATTATAATTTCTTTCTTATAAAAAAGATAGAAGGTAGTATTAATTCATTTTAAATAATAGGATTTACAACTAATTTATTATGACATGTATAAAATAATTAAATCAATTTTATTGTATCGTAATATATATATATATATATATATATATATGTAATATTTAATTAATGTGATATTGAACTTGAAACATGTATTACTCTTTAATAGAAATAATTTTTTATCTAAAATCCAGCAATTTAAAAACAACAGAGGTGGTAATGTAGAACTATTATACTCCATTAATTAAAGGCTTGTTTCATAAGAGCTAAATCTCATACTAGTACTATGATTTACTCTAACAATTAAGATAAGTGTCAAAATAATTACTCCATTAATGAAAGGCTTAATGAGCTAAGCATTGCATAGGTCATTATGCACGTGTTTGACCACCAATACTCTGTTTCCGCGTAGGAATAATATCAACCAACCAATCGTCAAAGACTTTTAGAAGGCATCCCATCTGGCTTCATTATTTACTACTAGCATCCATATTTTTATTTATATAATATTTTCAAATAAATTAAAATAAAGAATCGATTCATTAACACTTTATTTATTCTACTTTTTTTAATTATTTCAAATTTGTTTTTGGTTTTGGATGCGTCGTGTCAACGGAATTTAAAAAACACAATATGCCCATAGAAGCAGGCAAAAATCCAAATGGATAGAAATTAATAGTCACATTAAAATTAATTAATAAACAGTCCTAGTTGAGGTGAGGTAGGAGAAGCTTCCACAACAAAAATCTAATTAACTGTTATTTCCACTTTTTATTGTTTTAAAACAAAAACATTAGAATTTTTTAATAAAATAACATGCGATATAGTTTAGGATAATGACTGCGGACATATTTAAGAGCTATTTAGGACAGTATATCTAGCGACTAGCACTCCACCTTTTACTAATAAAGGTCTCGTGCTGTGGTATGAGTTATTCTCTTCAAGAAATATGACTAAATTCAAATCCAATTAAAACAATTGTTAAAACTTAAAACTTAAAAGACCTCCTAGTTGTTAAGTTTAGAACAAACACTGAAGTTTAGGCATTTTGGGAAGCCAGCAGAGAGATTCTATTGGTTGAACCTATACTTTTAGGAAGAACTGTGATTCTGATTAGTACGGTGTAATTAATCGTGATGGTACTTGAAACATTTCAAGGCAAATTCTCCTTGTTGTAACCATTTTGCCTAAATATTGTGGTTCTATAAAATGTGTCTCTTGGTTTGTGATGTTTTAGTCTTACTGATGACTATTATGAGTGATTGGCTCATGTTGATTGTGTGACTCAGTTAAGTTTAATATGATCTTAGCATTATGATTTTTTGGTTATAATCATAAGTAATGAGGTAATATGGTGATACAAGTGTGATACATAATATACATGAGTTTGGTTTATGATGTGAATTCCCATAAATTTGATGTTGTCGATAAAAAAATAAAACATAAACTCAATGTTGAGATTTTTTAGATGGTTTAAATTTAAGAAAATAGATGTTATTTTCTCTATTAAATATTTTTTAGTATGTCATTTTTTTTGTTAGTCCCTTTAAATTAAATTATATATTTTAAAAAAAAAAGTCTCGGTAAATGATTTTTTTGTTGTTTAGTTCCTTGTAACTTTTTTTTTCTATCAACATAATGGTTTTGATGATATAACATGAATAAAATATCTTTTTTATGACATAAATACTTGATGATATCATCTTTTAATAATGTAACATTTGATAATAACAATAGTCAACAACGCTTAACTATGCTAATAACTTGCGATTAATAAACGTTGGAACCAACTAAAAAAAATAATATTTTAAAAATATATTAGAAGCAAAATAAAAAAAGAATAAATTATAATAATTAAAAATATATTTAAACCTACGTGTAACAAGCAAATACATTAATGCAGGAATGTAATTTTAAGTTAAATCTTATTCTTACAAACATATTAGTTGGTATTTTTTATACTAATAAAAACAAATTGCATCACATAACTCTATAAATAGTTGTCACTTGTCATAAAATATAAATTAGACTGAAGCATGGAAAGTATAAAAATACATTTTGATCGCACACAGATCTTAGGCCATGTACATAGAGTAAATAATAGATATATCAAATAGTACTTGTGTGGTGGTTCAAAGAAGAGGGGAAATTTTAATAGAAATTAAGGGAAGAGAGGGAGAGATTCCTTTATTTGGATTGTTTAAGAGAAGCGAGATAAGGCCGTGCATAAGAGTTTGTTAAATTAAGCCAAACTACAGTCGATATCAAATTAAACTTGAAATTTTAAAATTTAAATATTGTAAAGAGGGTTTTCTACAAAATTGGTTCAATTCTTAAGAAATGTTTGCTTTATCTGGTTTTAAAAGGCAGTTTTGGTTTTAAACCTAATTTAAATGTTGTGTTTAAGTAAAATTAGTTTTAGAACAATTTTTTTTACAAAATTTATTTTCAAAATGAATTTTAAACAATTGAGCAAATTTTAAAATAACTTTTGATTTTAAAATCAATTTAACATTAGTTTTAAATTAAATATTGGTTTCAAAATCAATTTTAAATCAAATATGGCGTTGCCTATAAACTGAAAACCGATTAAGATCACCATTCCAAAGTGTTTGATGAAATGTTTAACTTATTTTGAAAAATAGTTTTCTTTATTTTTAAAGTTTAATCAACATATTTTGGTTTGGTTTTATACAAAACCAAATTATGCACACCCTTAAAAGAAGAAATAAAAAAAACACCTAATTGAATTTGTAAATAGAAGATAGAAAAATATAAACATTATATTATCGTATCGTTATAAGTATTAATAAAAGAAGCAAGAAGTAAAATAAAATTTGGAACAATTTATATATTTGTACTTTAACTGCAAACTTTGACTATATGGATCTGAATTGAAATGAAGAAGAAAAAAAGAAGATAAGTTGCATAGAATTCGATAGGTTGAGACAGTAGTTGAGAGCTAAACCACTGACAATGAATTAAATTTGATTGTTTGTAATATTTGATGAATGTAGCCTGCATATGGATGGATTAGGATTATCCTTAAAATTTTCTTGGTGGCTATAATTGAAAAGTTTGGGTGGGATTCTCTTCTCTTATTATAGGGGGGGTCCACAAAAACAGAAGAAAACCAAAACCAGTGAAGTAGTAAGTAAAACATCGAAGAGAAATTCATGAACTATGGCCCACTGTCTTGAGCTCTCGGGTTTTTATCAACTTGCCTATATATGTGGTCCATTCCAATGCAATGCTATAAGGACTCTTCCGTACATCTTGTATATGCGCAATAATACGGAACTTTGTTCTATTATGCTAATACGGATATTCACCACAAAAAAAAAAAAAAAGATGCTAACACGGATTTCAATTCCTTTCATTTCATTTTTATAAAATACTATATATTACATTACAGTGTCATGCTATGATTGTTGCTATGATTGTAACTGTTGCCGTGCTCATCGTATGTCTGGCTGTTATTTATATATGTGATTGCACAACTCATCACATACCTATATTACCAAAATTAATACTAATTACAATAAGAATAAAAATGAAATATAAAACAAAGAAACTTTCTTTGTCACTTGAATCAATAGGATTGTGATTTTGTGAGTGATCTAAGGACAGTAATGCAATTGTATAATCCAATATATATATATATATATATATATATATGGGTAGCTAGTAACAGAGCATGACAATTATTGTCTGAATGATCTGTGTCTTAGCACTATCCTAGTCATTCTAAGAAGTAAGATTCTGGATAAAGAAATCATGGGACAAACAAGAGAAATGGATCATCAATATTATCGTGAGCAAAAACAGGACTGTGCAATGGATGTGCTTTTTCTTTATTCGTTTTTTTCTTTCTATTTTTGTTAAAAATTACTCAGGCGAACCTGGTCGAAAAGACAAACTCGAACGGGGTAAGGACTGAGATGTGAAATTAGGTGGGGACTGATGGATGGGCAAGAATTTGTTTTTGGCTGAGAGCATGTATCTTTTAGGTTTAAAATAAAATAAAAATTAATTGGAGACATCATAATAATAAAAAAAATACCCCGTCTATTATTATTTAATGATGATGATGATGATATTTTAAAAAACATGCTTAAATAAAAATCACTGGTATTTTTAAAGTCTATCCATGACTCTCGGATAAACAAAATTTAAATATAAATTAATATGTAAGATTCCTCTCCTCTATTGTATAAGTTGTGTTATGTATTTCAAAAAAAAAAAAATCAAGGAAAAAGTCTCGCATTATTTAGGTGAGAAGTTCGTTCGGACTTCGGAGTTTATATATTCAGCATTTACTTTAAGAGGCATGATATTTGGAGTTTGAACATTTATTTTCTTTTAAACACCTAATTAATGTTTATTATTTCTCTCTCAACCTCTCTTTTTGTCGCATGATAATATTATATCTCTTATAATAGTTACCATTCGTCCTCTTTTATCTTTCTCTTAGTAGGTATTTATAATGACATACAGCATGTTCAAGAATAACTTTCCTTACTTAAAACTTGTTAAAAAGTTAAAGGGAACGAACTCATACATACTTCCTTACCCACAATAATGGAGCCAGACTCAAATAATTGGGTGCATGATGCCTGCTTATTTCACTGCATATATATCCTCCTAACAAACAACAAATTAATAATAGAGTATATTTTGATGAAGGTAATATTTTGAAATAGATAGAAAGAGTTGAGTTAAGATAAGGAGATAAAAAGAGAAGAGAGAGGCATGTTGAGTGGTTGTCCAGTAGCAGCTAGCAATGCAAAGCTAAGGGGGGATGAACTTCACTAAATAAAGGTCCACAGCCCTCGTGAACCCCATCATGTTGGCTAATATGAACTTCACCAACTCATGGTCCACACCCCTCCCTCATCTGGGTCCTGCCTCTTATACACTACCCACAACTCAAAGGCATGCAATTCTCCATCTCTACACTATTAAATTTTATAAACTTACCAAATTAGTCTTCTTTCTTTAAATATAATATTCATCAATATGTACTTTTAATGCTTTAATCAGATACAGCCCAATTTATGAGGTAATGCCATATATGATTTTTTTTTATTTTTATCCTTAACCTTTTCAAGATAAGATCACTAAATGTTTTTATATATCTTTTTGGTGTAAGATTGATTTTTATTCGGATATAGACAAAATTCTTGTCATAAAGCCACTCTAGCAGGTTTCAAATGGAAGTCTCGTTTTAGGTCATTTTATCTTCGGTTATAGTAAATTTGAGTTGTTTTTTTTTTTTAATGCATCACATATACTACATTTTTTATATTAGAGACATGTTTATTTAAATTAGATAAAATTATTATAAATATTAAACTATTTCATTATTAGTCCAAATTATTATCTCATACAGGTTGTTGGGACTAACTTGTATTTTTTATTTTTCTTTATTTAATTTTAAAATTAAAATTAGAAACCACAGTTTTAATTAATTATTTTCCATAAAAATTATTTGTTTTATATTAAATTACTTAAAATAAAAAATATTAATTGTAAAATAGCATTAATACACTTTAAAAACGTAATAATAATAATTATTACGAAAAATTTTAAATTCTTCTACTTTTTATTTAATAAGTATTGAAGCTGTTTTATGTTTTAAAGATATTGAATGTATTTACTTTTTTACCTAATATTTTTTGTTATAACATAATATAATTTTTTTTTATTGTTAGAAGGTAATATTACTCTATAATTATTAATTATCACATTTTAAAAAGAGAAGTGCTAGATAATAACATATTGTTTGACATAGTTATTCTAACACATTTTTCATTATTGATTAAAAGTTATTAAAAATTATAAAATTATGAATAAAACTAGTTAAAAACAAGCAAGAGTCAGAAAATTTTATAATTTTTAATCAATTTTAATCATATTAATTAATTAAAGACTGTGTTAGAAACTGTGTATTACTAATATTTCTCTTTTATTTTTTAAAAAATCAGTGATTGTACTCTTATTATCTCATGAACATCGTAAGTGTTCACCTAAAAATGAGATGGATGGAATATAAAGAAAAGAGAGGTAAAAAAAATGAAAAGAAAAAATTACACTCATTTTCTTTAAAGTCTTTTTGATGACATGATTTTAAAGAAACACTTACCTCTTGTATATTTATTGTAACACACAACTTTTTTTATTTAATATAATGACACACATAGACAAAATTGGGATTTCAGATTTCAGGTAAGATCAGTTTAGGATTATGGGATCCTTTTCTATCAGATAGGAATGATTATTTTACAAATTATACTTATAAGTAATTGTTGTCATAGATTCTATATCTATCTATATGAAAGAAGAAATCATACGACAAGGGGATTCTTATTTATTCAAATGGTACTTTAAACTTGAAATGAATATAAAAAAAATTAATAATATTTTTTTTACCTTTTGAGTTGTTATATTGGATCGGTCTTGAAGATCCTTTCTTTAATTTTATGTAAAAGAGATGAGTGTTTTCTAAAAAGTAAAAATGTGTCAATGTGATTTAGAAAGACCTCGAGAGAATTAGGATCATTCTCCTAATAAGACAAAGAGAGAGGTAAAATAATAAATATAGCTAATATTCATTTTTTATAGAAAAAAATATTAAAAAAAGTTAATGAATATTTATATTTATAATAAATATTATCATAAGTTTTTTTAATCTTTCTCTTCTCTTTACATCACGTCATTATCAAATTTGTCACTTTCTTTTTTTTTCTTTGTTATTGGCTATTTTTCTCTTCTATTGATCCACACATCCCAAATCTGTAAGGATGATGATATTTATGTACATACTTTATCTTACAACTATTTTTAGCTCATTTTTTTTCACCTTCTATGTCACATCACATATTATATTTATTATTACTTCTGTTCTTAGTTATAGTGTAATATTTTATACTATGACTTATTTTTTATAAATAAAAAGAAAAGTAATATTATTTTTTCTCTATCTATTTATTTCCTTCATCGATCCCATTCCGCCCCAAAATACGGTGAACGTTCACAATGTCCGAATTTATAATGTATGAATATGACTGCCCTGCCCTTATATTTGTATTGTTACCTCATTTTATCAACCTAATTAATTAGGTTGCTGTACTGTTAATGATACCCCCTTATGAAATTAAATTTGTCAAGTGACCCACATCTATAGCTAGTGATCTTATCCTTTTTCCTTTCACACACAATGAATCTTCCTCCGTCTCCAATCGTTGACCCACCCATACCCACATAATCATCCCTCCATACACGCTCACATTTAACAAAATAATATTATATAAGTAATCTTCCCTGATGCCTAAATCATCCAAACCTCGTTACACTAGCTCAGCTTCTCCTCCTATATATATAATGTCCTTCTCCCTCAAACCAAACCATACCTATTCTCAACTTTCTCTCTCCACCTCTCTTTCTTCATACTTTTCATATACTACTTCATGCTATAGCACTTACAATACTCAACAATAACCAAACCAAACCAAAACCCTTATCCGCACTCACTTCACACAAACCCAAGTTAGTTAGTTAACCGTTACTAACACAAAATGGATGGAGGCAGTGTCACAGACGAAACCACCACATCCAGCGACTCTCTTTCCGTTCCGCCGAATCTTTCTCCGCCGCCGCCCAGCCGCGTCGGCAGCGGCGCAAGCGCCCTCGTCGACCCCGACGGTTGTTGCGTTTCCGGGGAGGCCGAATCTCGGAAGCTCCCCTCGTCGAAATACAAAGGCGTGGTGCCGCAACCGAACGGTCGCTGGGGAGCTCAGATTTACGAGAAGCACCAGCGCGTGTGGCTCGGCACTTTCAACGAGGAAGACGAAGCCGCCAGAGCCTACGACATCGCCGCGCAGCGCTTCCGCGGCCGTGACGCCGTCACAAACTTCAAGCCTCCCGCCGCCGACGATGACGACGCCGAGTCCGAGTTCCTCAACTCGCATTCCAAGTCCGAGATCGTCGACATGCTCCGCAAGCACACCTACGACGACGAGCTCCAGCAGAGCACGCGCGGTGGCAGGCGCCGCCTCGCCGCCGACACCGCGTCGAGCGGCGTGTGCGACGCGAAAGCGCGTGAGCAGCTGTTCGAGAAAACGGTTACGCCGAGCGACGTCGGGAAGCTGAATCGATTAGTGATACCGAAGCAGCACGCGGAGAAACACTTTCCGTTAAGCGGATCCGGCGACGGAAGCTCGCAGTGCGTTGCGGCGACTTCGGCGGCGAAGGGAATGTTGTTGAACTTTGAGGACGTTGGAGGGAAAGTGTGGCGGTTTCGTTACTCTTATTGGAACAGTAGCCAGAGCTACGTGCTTACCAAAGGATGGAGCCGGTTCGTTAAGGAGAAGAATCTTCGAGCCGGTGACGCGGTTCAGTTCTTCAAGTCGACCGGACCGGACCGGCAGCTATATATAGACTGCAAGGCGATGAGTGGTGAGGTTAACAATAATGCTGGCGGTTTGTTTGTTCCGATTGGATCGGCTGTTGAGCCGGTTCAGATGGTTCGGCTTTTCGGGGTCAACCTTTTGAAACTACCGGTACCCGGTTCGGATGGTGTAGGGAAGAGAAAAGAGATGGAACTGTTTGCATTTGAATGTTGCAAGAAGTTAAAAGTAATTGGAGCTTTGTAACATTACACAGTTTATTAGTTTCTTTTGGGAATTTTGTAACTGTTGAATTCATGAGGTAGAGATGGTGATGGCTTTGTTGTTGTTGCAAGTTGCCACTCACTAAAGGTGTATATTCTTAGACAAAAAGAAAAAGGAAAAATTAGGGCAACAAAAATTGTTGAACAGAAATTTTTTTAACAAAAAAAAGGAACGAGGAGTTCAACTGTTTATATTGTTATTTTTTTTCTCATTATTGATGTTTTCTATGAGAAGTAATTTTTTTAGACACAGGGACATTAACTGTGTCCGACCAAAAAAAATGAATTGAAATTCATCGTCGCCTTATAATAAATCAATGGTAACTTTGTTCATGTATATCACATGTGCGGTGCTTTCCATTGTCATGATTTCAGCTTGCATTACCATGGATATGACCAACCCATATGAAGATATTATAGTTTAACTAATAGTAGTAATACTGTGTTATGTTAAATATAAATTTTTGTAAAGAGAATTTTCTTTTTTACAATTGTTTTATTTTGTTTGAGCATTATTTTCTGTACAGAATATAAATGATTTTACGAAAAAAAAATATTTTGGGTTGCTTAATTTTAATATTTCTTTAGTGTATAATCATATTGTTTGAAATATTTTTTTTTCTAAAATAAATTTTAAAAAGTATAATTAAAAATAATTATTTTCTTAAAGTTAACTAAATTAAGCAAAGTTTTTTGTGGTGTAAGCAAAGTTTTAAGACTCAGACCAATCTAGTCAGTTTGATCAGTTGAATCGCGACTCGGTGGTTGGATTGGATTGAGTTCACATTTGATCAGGAGTGTTTTTGACCCAGAATAACTTGGAGTAACCCAACCAGATTTGCGGTCAGACGATGACTCGTGTACTCGGGCTAGGTCACTTATCCTTTTTTTCCTATTCATAGTCAAAACGACATAGTCTCAATTTGAATCCATTTTAATTTTAGAAATCTTGTCGGCTTATCTTTCTTCCTCTCGCAGTCTTGCTTAGTCGTTCTACACCGTTGCTTCGCTCGCCAACATCTCCTTCTTTCCTCTTGTCGTGGTGTCGTGTTGTCGCCACCTTCTACGTCGTCGCTCGCAATCTCCTTCCTTCCTCTTGCTCGCAGTCTTGTTCTCAGTCTCTCACAGTCTCACCTTCTATGCCGTCGCTCTCCAACGCCCAACCTCTCCTTCCTTCCTCTCGTCATGGCTTTGTGTTGTCACCACCTTGTTAGACTCATTTTGTTCATATGCAACATTGTAGAGTCGTGAGTCCAAAATAAATTTAATTTTTTTCCTTTTCATTTTGTTTTATTTTAATTTTTGTGCGTGTGATTTTGAGATAAATTGATCTTTTCATTCATTGTTGAACTTTTTTTGTGACCACAATTGCGCTTTTTGTTGAATTAAATTGATTTAGAAGTGACTGCAAGTTGCAGGTAAAATTATGGTCCTATATCATTTTTAAAAAATTGATTTTTTTAAATATTTTAATATCTAATTATCTATGTTATGAAATTATATTAATTTGTGATGTTATTTTTAAATATTTTATGATAAATATAAATCTTTTATATTTTTTACTACAGACTAGATCATACGGGTCAATTAATGACCTACCAATTCAAGCATTTATCCAATGATCCAATGTCATGATCGGGCCAATCACCCAACTGATTTTAATGGGTGTAAGAGCATCACTCTTGAAATATATCGTTTTGAACAACAAATTATAGCCTTTTTCTCTCTCTATCTTAATAATTTACTGTTCTACATTTATTAACTTTCTCTATCTCATAGTTTATTTTTCCTAAAAAAATCTTATCATTTATTACACTTGTATTTT